>FIZR01005784.1:0-118967 GCA_900060175.1 Ferrisia virgata
GGTATCACGTTTCAATGGTAAATTAATTAGTCTGATTGTGATTACTTCATGAATATCAAAACAAATACAACTATTGCGTAATTTCATTTTATCCCTTTGGTGAAAAGGATTATTTAAAATGGAGTAGTTTATTAGAATTATTATCCCAATTATAATTTGCATTGCTGTATAAATTGAGATCATAGATCCAAAACTTCATTTTAAGTATAAACTAGGAATTTCAACCTTCAAGTATAATATTTAATTTTTTTCATCATTTAAACTTTTTGTAGAGGGAAATTTTTTATGCTGAAATTAATGGTAAAGATCGTTACAAAAACAAAATGAAAAAATTGATGAAGGAAAATTACAAAAAAGAAATGACACATTAAGAACGAACCGAGCACCCAATGTCCCGTTACGTTTCAACGTCAAGTCTTTAATTGCATTTTTTTGAAAAATAAAAAATTTGCCATCTGTAACTTTTCAACTTCCTGGTAGAGGGTTAAAAGTGGTCTCGGATCGAACCGGAAATGCGCTAGGTAGACGCAGATCTCAAATCGTATCTTTTTAGCCCTGTGGCCGGAGTCGTACATCATTTTTAGAGGGTATAAATTACGAAAAACAACATTTTTTTCAAAAATGAGCCCGCTTTGAGGACTCATAGCTTCACCCCCCGTTGAGCTCGGGCCACAAAATTTTGTATTGTGAGCTGTAAACTCAAAGTCAACCACCTCTGAGGGTTTGGTCAAAATGCGAGCAATGTTTTTTTTTCACTCCACTCTAATGTATATACTTGTAGTAGTATGTACATACTTCATAGCTGCGTGAGATCAAAGGTTAATTATCTACCTATACCTGATACACTTGGTTGAGAATAATTCAACTGTCGGTAAAGCTCTATAATTATAGTATGTTATCCAAATTATTTATTTTCATTTTTAGCATGTTGGCATTTTTTAGATAACATTATCAACATTTTTGGGAATTTTCAGATGATGTTTTATCAAATAATATATTAAGCAATAAATTCGAAATTAAATGATGTTATTTCTGTATATTTTCGCCGAAAAATAAAAACGTATCATAATGTTATGTTTTCCCGAAAGAAAAAATTCGATAAAAGTAAGATAAAAAAATTCTCATGAATAAATTCACATAATTTTTACGTAATGTTTTGAAAATCTTGCTCTAGTAAACAAACAATGAAGAGATGAAGTTTATACCCATCTACAGCAGGTCGTATATAGGACTGCAGACTATCTTTGTGATATTATTTTCCATTACTGTCTTTTTTTTTTTTTTTTTATGAAAGAGTATTTTGATGACGGGTCGTCTTTATTTTTTTCAGTTTATTCGACGCATTTGCCGGTATTTTAATTTGGTAATCTAGCGTAAATATATGCCTTATTACAACACAATCGCCGCTGATCTTAAACGTAAGGAAGTGAAAAAAAAATTTAGCAATATATATGTGTAGTGTTGTTTGGGTGACCTCTACAAACTTTTACAATTCATATTATGGAACTTTATGAAAAGTATTGGGGTAAATTTTTGATAAATTAATTGAGATTGTTCGATATCTCTTTTATTCCATTATATAATGTGTAGTAATTAGAGTGAAAATCGATCACTCTTAATCAATTTATCAAAAATTTACCAAATTTGATTTTCACGGAGTTCCATAATTTGGAATTTTGGAGCTTTGTGAAGGTCATCATTTTTCCTCTTTACGAAACCATCTATTTGGGCAAGAGGAGAGGAGGATTGTACCAAAAAAAAAAATACGTATGTGTTAAACTCTGTGCAAGGTGGGGTAGGTACTTCAAAAATCCCATCACTTGTACGAAAGTTTTTTCTTTTATAGTGCAAGGATTTAATTAACCATTAAACACGTTTGTGTGGTATACGATTTAGTAATAGAGGGTGAAAAAAGCTAAAATGAGGTGCGCATTATTTTTGAAAGTTCTAATAAAAATAGTCACGTTCGTGTTTATACCAAGTACCATGTTCTGATTTCAATAAAGACCAGTTCAGCGTGTCTTTTCATCATTTAAATGCCGAATACTCATCGTGTAACAAAATTTTTTTTTTCTTTGTTACATATGAATGGAGCTTAAATTTTGTTCTTTGTAAAATTATAGTATTCAGAGTCAAGTAAAGCGGATTGCAAAGAGTCTGCAATTGATTTTTAACATTCAAAAAAGTCAAATACTTGTTTTAACTTCGTTTAAATTTTCTCGTCCAATTTTTACCATCTCCGCGTGATTATGAAATTTTCAATTTTCTTAAATTTGATTCGAATAGTACCTCTTGTTAATTCCATTGATTCATCTAGGAATCGAGCTAAATGTGTCAAAAATGAGCGATTTTCCCGGGTGCTAAGCTAGAAAAGTGTAAACTTTCAAATTTGAGAAAAAATGTCCAGCAATGGCTTTAAGTTCACTTTTCTTACGAGTGCTGGCAGATTGTTATAGCGTGAATTTTTTTTTTTAAAGAAATGACCTTAAAAATTATCTACTCAATAGGTATTGAACATTTTAATGCTAACGTCGTCGTTGTAAAGGTAATGATTACTGGTTATTTGATATTTTTTTTACACGAAATAGCAACCAAGCTGAAGAGAATTTTTACGTGTAAGTAACTCATTATTCGACAAAGAAAAATTAAAATTTACGAGGTTTTCCAAATGTCTGCGTACACATTGCGAGTGGTATTCTTTGTATTTTCGAATAAAGGTGTAATTAAGTATGCTACAACAAATAAATACACGAAATGGATCGAACGTTGATTTTATTTTTCGTTCGATGAAGTTTTAGTATGGTATGTTTATTTCCATATCGATGACCTAATTTTTTAATACATTTTTTGACACCTTTGTTAGGTGCAATGATAGAATTATATTAACGGCGAATCATTTTTGATTAAGTATAATGAATAACCGAAGGAAAAAAAAAATAAAAAATAAAAAATCGATCGATACTTAAATATATAATATGTAATAATCATAATGAATGTATGGATGGGATGATAGGTATATCGTATCGTAATGTACCTACGTGTTAAATAATGAGCATCATACTTTTGATGGATTACAGCAAAAGTTTTTTTACATCGGTGTGTCGAAATTATGCTTGTAAACATTGTGCCAGAATAAATACTTGATTATTTTTATAATGAATTTTTTCGTTTCAATTTGAATTGCAAATCTAATAATTAATGAAAGTTGCGACGAATTATAAGAGAAGCTTTTAATTTAGTAGGTACGTAGCGTAGCGTCGTTAAAATTAGACTTTTATTCCCTTTTTATAAGTATAATTTACGCTACTGACCTGTTCTTTGATAAAATACTTGTACCGAGCGAGGTAGGTATTAAACAAATTACAAACAGAAAGATGTATATGTATAGGCGTTGGTATTCTGTTTCATTAGTAATTTATTTATTCGAGTGAAATTTAATTTTAAAAATTTTACGTCTTTTCGGCGTATAAAAAATATTCCGGCGTAAAAATGTAATTCTATTCGGTGAGTTATTGATTTTCGTCATTATTTAGTTGTTTTTTAAGGCCAGAAAATCTGGATTATTTAAGTTCACGACGGATGTTGCATTAATTAATTAACCGTAGGATAAAGATCGTGTTTTTTGTTTGATATTTTTTATTCTTTATTTCGCTCCTTCGTTAATTAGTTTGCTTATCAAATTTGCTACAGTGATGCATTTTTTTCCTATGTAACAAATTTGTATAATTGTAACCAACAATGTATAAACTATACACTGTGTATCGAATCAATTTTGAAAATGGCAATTCGAATTTTAAGGTTTTAGAACATAGTCAAATGTTTGGCAATTTTTCTATTCTGAATTTTCATTTCAAAACTATTATTAATTAATGTTGAATGTAAAAAACAATTAATCACGGTCAAGGGTCGATTGTCGATGATGTTTCAAAATAATTATGAAAAATATTGTGAGTCTGAAAAAAATATTTTAAACAGAAACAGAACTGAGATTCGCATTTTTTTTTTTTTGCAGTTGTACAAATTTTTTTTACAACATTGAAATGTGCTTGTTTTTATATACTCTAGTCACAATTCATCTTTCTAAGCTATGTGTATAGCAGGCTGCGATGAAAATTAAGATCATATCTGTACTTCATTTTTTTTCCTTTTCTTTTCAAACGTGTATTTTTTTCGTTAAAATGTGAAAATAACTGCTTTTCAAGGAATTATTTGAAATTGATTTACATCTATCAATCAAACGAGTTCTTAAGATATGCATCAAGCAAAACATGAATGTAAAAATGTCAAATCTCGAATTAAAAGCTAGGCTTGCCAACAAATGATAGGTACTAGGGTGGGCTGAATTTTGTTTTTTTTTTTAATCTGCAAACGGCGTGGTCATAATAGTTGCGAAATGACCTCAAAAGCGTGAGGTAACCATTTCAGCTTCCTAACTCAATTTTTGAAACTTGCAAAACTCACCATTATACATATTTAAACTTAAAATGATCATTGTTGGGAAATTTTTCCCATGTGCTGTTTTTTCGAGTGTTTTTTCATAAATTTTCTGAAAAACCACGAAAGAAATTTTTTTTGAGAAACGCCCACCTGAAATGGATTAAGCACATCAATCTTAAATGATTAACCGCAATTTTTCAATTTTATCCCTCGTAGAAGATTTTTCAGGGGTTCTTAAAGAATCGATTTTTCGTGTTTTTTCAAGAATTTAGCAAGAATTTTTTCACATTGTTAAAAATTTTTTCTCATTAAATTCTTAATAAAATAGACTAAGTACACTTACCTTCGTCCATTTAAGAGTTGTTTTCCTCACTTATGCCCTTGTCAGGGGTTCTCAATTGGTACTCCAGCGTACAAAAAGGCAGTAAGTGTAAATGATTAAAAAAAATTTCTTTTCAGAGTCTAAAATAAATAAAATGTATCCTTTGGAGTGAAATTTTTTTCGAAAAAAAATTTTCTTAATTTTTAACAAATTTATTTTAAAATACCTACATAAAAATAGGCCTTTTTGAGTGACCCAAAAAAATCTTCTGTTGGAGTAAAATTGAAATACTGCGCTTAATCATCAAAAATTTAAGTCCTGAATTCATTTCAAAGTGGCTTTTCTCTGAAAAAAATTTCCATCACGGCATTTCAAGACATCGTGAAACAACGCAAAAAGTGGTATTAAAAAAAAATGTAGTCACGTTATTTTTTTATTCAAAAAAAATCTTGCATTCTAAATTAATTAATTAATTAATTAATTAATTAATTAATATACTTCTTCAACTTTTTAATTTTTACAATTTTTTAATTTTTTCTAGTTTTCAAATTTTTTTACTTTTTTTATTTGTTAATTTTTTTAAATTACGCGTGCATGCCAACATTTTAACATGAAGTGCAAAAGTCACTATAATCATCTTTAATTTTTTTCAAGTGCAGAAATCATTCAAAATTTTTATATTTAAAAAATGTTTGCATTCTGAAAAAATTAATTAATTTCCGTAATTTTTTAATTTTTAATTTTTCGTATTTGTTAGCTTTTTTGATTTTTTGATTTTTTAATTTTTATATTTCTTTCTATTTTTTTACATTTATTCAACTTGGACATTTTAATATGAAATGCAAAGACATTTCCATGTCAACATTTCAACATAAAGTGCAAAAATCAAAAACTTGACGCTTTTACAGAATGACCCCCAGCTCTAAGACATATCCATGTCAAGCCGGTGACCCCGGTAGTCAATTCATCATTCTTGACTGGTCATACGCTTTGGAAAATAACCGTTTTTCACACTTTGGGCCTCAAGAATTAGGAGTTTAAAAGAAGTGTCGATTTTTTAAGTAAAATATTTGTAATAAGCATAAAATTTCAATGCTCTTTGATAGGTTACCTCACTTGCGATTTTACAATAAAGTCACTTCAGGGGGCCAGGACTTCACAAAAAGCATTTAAAAGGAAAGATGAAATAGCACAATTTTCGAGGATTTTAAGTATGTTTAATAACGAACCTTCATCAGTACGATGAGCCAATAAAACCTTCCTTAACCATTTTGTTTGGATGTATTGTTATTTTTACTGCGCTGTAAGTTATAGAAATAGATTAAAATTGGATATTTTAGCGGATCTTCTGATTTTGCTCAATTTTTTTTTTTCAAATTCCTCTGTGTGAGAGGGTAATGTCATTGTAACCGATAGTAAAAATTCTTTAAGATGAGAAAGCTCAACTTTTCATCAAAAACACAAACGTTCAAAGCCACCGTTTAAAACTGTGAAAAAAAATTCATAAAGAGACCTTTTTGTGTTTATTTTAACCCAACATTCAAAAAGAGGAGCGGGGGACAGAAGAAGTGCTGAATTTCGGTCAAAATTTAGAATAAAAATGATAAAAGTGGGGTGATATATCGATTATTATTGATTCGAGGACGTTTAATTTGATTATGTGTTCAATTAACCTCCCTCCTACTTGAGCCCAGCCATGAATTAATAATTTTTTTACATTCGCTTTACCAAACAGAAACCCAAAATTTCTTAGTTTTGGTAAAAATCTGAACATTTTTGCTAAGCAATCGAGTTTGAAATTTATTTTTTTCAACATTTTTACAAAATAGGTTCTAAAATAATTTCTATACCAAAATGATGGACACATATGAGAGAATTTACAAAAAAAATTTCACATGCCTGGGTTTGGCTGAAAGTGAGGAAAAGAAGTTACCAACTACTGGCAAGTAGCCTTAGGTTGATTTGGAATTTTTTCCAGAGGCAGGTGATTTAGGTGGGAAATTAACAACACAGGGGTTGGATGGGGTATACGTTGGAGTACAATATATAATTTTTTTGGAATATTTTGATCATTACGTGCGATGTGGTTAACAAAAATGTAAAAAAAAACTTTCTCCTACCTATCAACTACTGGCAACTTACCTTGACTCTTCAACGTTTTACTAATGGCTGAAGTTGGCATTAATGTCAAAAAGCAGTATGACCTGACATTTTTAATATTTCTCGTCTCTTTTTCATAATTCACTGAGAAGTACGTATTGTTTTCTACGTAATTATTCATTTTAGAGATGTGTACATAAGTAACGAATGTTCTTGTGAAGAACGAAAAACTAAGTACGTGAAGAAAGTTGTTCGTCTCAATGAATAGAAATTACTAGTGCGATGGAATGACCGATTTGATACCGGCTTCGTGTTCATTTTAACGAAATAATAATTCGTTAAGTTGATGACAGTACATAGCGAAAAAAAAACATTACGTACCATAATATGCCTACATGTACAAAAGTATATACTACTTGTGCTAGTAGTACAACTCTAGAAACATAGAATATTTCAAAGATACAATGTCCAGCGTATACAAGTGGAAGCCAACTGAATGATAATTTGCTTCGAGTGTGCAAGGACTAAAACCTTTATGTACAGCTTATGTACCTGTATAAACCTCGTGAGTTACAATAAATAAATGGCGCCATCATCCACGACATATTTTTTTCGCTTGCGACATTTTAGGCTTTGAAAGAAAAAAATAACCTATTATATGCGGTAAAAAAAAACTCACCGTATCCGTAAAATACACAATAGAAAATAAATCTGTTGACAGTAGGCTTTTCTTTTTATATCTATCTTTTTTCTTTTTTTTTTTTTATACAAATACATACCTACCTTGTGTGTATATATATATTGTTTAAATCACGTTATTATTTTTATTATCATTATTTCAGATATTTGGAAATGTTTTGCATAAAATATTACACCAGCTATAATGTACGATGGGAAGTCTAGGAACTCCGCCTTCTGTGAAACAAAACAAAATAACTAGCAGAAGCCCTTCGCCCAACAGAATAACCACCTCGTCCAGACCTTGGAATGCCGCTACGTAAGTTGCGATTCGGTAATGTCCACACTTCAGGAAGAAAATATATATGGACGATGACGGCTCTAATCGAGTGTACCTGTCTGTATCTGCTTTGATAGATTTTGCGTTGAAGAAAGTACGATGAGTCGTTGTAAATCGCCAGTCGCTTTGAGACACGAAAGAGGCAGTTCGGCCGACACCGGTTTAATACGTATCGATAATTTATCCAGTAACGGAGGTTCCACCGATGATCCCAACATTACGGAAGATGAACGGGTACCGTGTAATTTTTAAATTTCCTAGCGTATTTTTAATTAACGATTTCACATTGTTATCGCCTTTAATGAGTCACGCTATTACACTGTTTTGAGTATTCTTTCTTTTTTCCTCCGTCGTTTCATCGGGTACTTTACTCGGTAGTAGGTCCTCGATAAAGCATAAAAATTAACAATATCGAAGTACTTAGCACGTCGCGTCGCGTCTTTTGCGTCCGTTTACAAAACACGAATTATTTTATATATATATTTTTTTCTTCTATATTAAAGGATGGATTCCGTTCGTTTTCCGGATACTTACCAAATGGCTCATCATCCGAACTTATCGAAGATACGGACGGAAGTAAAACGAAAGCTGCTATGGAACACGTTCTAGTGAAAATAGACCGTACTAAAGATATGATCAGAGGCGAACAAACGGCACGCGATGGTTGGTTAATTTATTATTTAAGGATAAATCTACGTTTGCTCGGCTGTTTCATTTGTCACGGTTTCGTAATCTGTGTTGCAGACAATGTTAACGAATATCTTAAATTAGCCGCGAACGCCGACAAACACCAGTTGCAAAGAATTAAAGCTGTTTTCGAAAAAAAGAACCAAAAATATGCCCAAACTATATCACAATTACAGAAAAAATTAGACGGATATAATAGAAGACTACAGGATTTGGAAGCGCACGGTGTTTCCAGTCATCATCGGCAACCTCGCGAAGTTTTACGAGATATGGGTCAAGGGTTAAGGTAAATGTTTTTCACATTTTTCTAGCAAGATGTGTACCATTGTATGTACTCGTATCTGGAATTATTTTCATTTTTATTTTCATTTTCGACATTTGGTGATGGTGGTGGTTGCGTGTGAATGTATGTGTGTGAATATCGTCGTTTACTTCAGCAATATTTAGAAAAATTTGGCTGATCTTCTGCTCAGATAGGGTTTTCGGTGATTTTAGGTCTCCAGATTGATAACATCTTCTTAACATCATGATCTTTGGAAATGATCGAATTTAATGTCATCAATCCATGTGTCGGGTGTTACCCATTAATCTCGCCATTCTTATACCATCGATAGGTTAAGTCCTGAGACTTACATGCACAGATGACACGATTCGAATCGCCGAAAAGAATCGCATTGTAGGGAATCTGATTCCTACGCTTCGACAAATCGCAAATTGCAAAAAACGAGCGACTCGCTACTGTTGCGATTCCTTTCAGAACATTTTGCATTCAAATTTTTTATAACTATTGAGACGGGTAAAAGGTACAAAATTCTTCTTGCTGCCACAAATATTCACCTTTTGAGATTGGAACTTTCTAGTTTGAGGCATTGGCATAGCTAGAAATGTCTAATGAAGGGGACCCAAAAATCAGAAATGTTTCTGAGTAATCGAATGGTACATAAATTTTTTTTGAAAACATTTTTCTGGGTCTAAATTTTTAGAAATGAATTAAATGAGAGGTATAAATATGTCAGAAACCCACAACAAACCGAGGGCTGTTCTCGATGGCTAGTTTAGGGGCCATCGCCATATCATAGAACGATGTTTATGCTTAAATTTGTGCTTGAGCATACAAAATCCGATGCTTAAGAAGATTTTTAGCCAATGTTACTTAAATGAGAAGTAATTTTTTTTTTTTTTTTTTTGATATATGACTCTAATCCTAAATTGTCCCAGAAGAAGGCTCAGTAATCAGCATTTTGAAGAATTACTTGCTTTGAAGTGCAATATCAACTTAGATATGTTTTGTAAATTAAAAATGTAGTGTCTGGAACTGGCAACTAAAATAAAAATTAAATTTTTAATACAATTTTTTTTTAATTAAAAAAAAATAATCGGAATCGTAAAAAACAAGAATTGCAAAAATTTACCGAATCGCGATTCCTTGAAAAGAATTAGATTCGAGAAAATTGATGAATTGTGACAAATGGATCCGATTTGCAAATTAAAAGTAATCGCGCTATCTCTGCTTATATGTGTAATGGTTAGCACACCCCAAAATCGAAGCGGTTGAGATTTTCAAAATTTCTTTTTCATCCAAACCTGCCGCTCAATTTAAAAATTCGTAGAAAAAATAACTGATCAGGATAAAAGTTTACTGTTTGCTCTAAAACAAAGTGTATACGCTCGAGTATGTGTGACATAAAAATCAAGAGTGGGGGTGAAGTGGTTTATAAAATATGGCAAAATAAATGCAATGAAATATGACTAAAAATTTGTAACATTTTTAGTTTTTTGTAAATAACTTTTGAAAAAGCTATAATGACCACTTCATTAAAAATGTTCGAATGAGCGAGAGAGCATCTTCAACTTGGTAGTTGGGGCGATAACACCGAAAGTTGCATTTATACGAAGAAAAAAATATTTGCTCATTTCTGAACAAAAATAAGAAAAAAAAATCTAATTTTGATGGTAAATGTGACAGAAAGAAAAAGAGAGAAAGAAAAACATTGCACCACCAGGCAAGTTATATAAATGAACGGCTGTGGTTAAAAATCAGAAGTGGGGATGAATGCTTTGTAACCTGTGACGATTTATGTATAAAAAAATGTAGTGGCAAATTTCAAAGTTTTTTTGAGTAACTTCTGAAAAAGTTATTATATCGCCACTAAAAATCATCAAAATGAGTAGCGACTCTCCCACACTGAATGGCTCGAGCGGAAACTTTGAAGGTCACTTCCTAATAGTGAAAAAACACGTATTGAATATTGACAAATGGAAAAATCACTAATTTTCAAGAAAAAAATAAAAAAATTTTTTAAATGTCATATTTTTTTCTTCATTGTGAAGCAACTTCCAAAAAACTGAAAAAATTGAAAATTTTTAACCAAATTTTTTGTAGGTATATCATCATAGTTTGCAAACCACTTCATCCCCACTCTTTTCTTTTTTTTTACCACAGTTGTTCACTTGGTATTTCTTGCCTCGTAACGCGATCGTTTTGCCTCTCTCACATTTACCTTAAAAATTATAATTTTTTTCTTATTCTTGTCCAAAAATGAATAAATATTGTTTTTCTTCAATTGATATTTTTTTCTTCGTATAAATGCAACGTTCGAGGTTACCACCCTTACCACTGAGTTGAAGATGGTCTCCCGTTCATTTGATAATTTTTTAATGAGGTGCTCATAATGGTTTTTTTAAAAGTTATTTACAAAAAACTAAAAAAATTACAAATTTTCAGGCATATTTTTTGTATTTATTTTGTAATATGTTACAAAACACTCCACCCTCACTCTTGATTTTTATAACATTCATACTCGAGAGTGTACATTATGTTTTGGAGCAAGCGAAGAATTTTTATCATTATTAATATTTTTTCTACGAATTTTCAAAGTGAACGACAGGTTTGTATGAAACTGAAATGTTTAAAATAGCACCCCTAAGTCCCTTCGATGTTTTGGATGTACTAACCATTATGCATGTAAGTCTCCTGAGTTGTCCTATCACTGGTATAAGGGTGACGAGTTGAATGCAGAACACCCAATATTTTTTTCCACATGGATAATCCGTCGATTGTTGAAATTCAAACGCTGTTGTTTTTCAGATAGTTTGCAATTTTAATTATATTTTTTTATGAAAATTTTTCGTCGTTCGTTCTGTTTTTTGAAAACGCATCTCATGAAATTAGCCCGCAAAGATTTTAATTTTAGGTGGAGAAAATCTTACATTGCTGATTGCACCTCCTATTTGTAAGATGTACAATTATTTAGATCTTTGTTTTTTCGCATAATGATTATATAGTTATTTAGAAAAATTCAGAAAAACCAATTACCAATTCGGTTAGCTGATCACTGTTGAATATTTACGCCTTCAGAACTACGCTATGCAAATTATACTGCAGTAATTTCTAATAAATTGCATAAATTTTGGTTTTTGAGGCGTATCGTCGGAATAACATGTTGATATTGCGGTGTGAATTTTGTGGCGTTGCGTGGCGTGTTGCAAACTCATTGTTTTTTAATTTTTCTTTCACCAATCATTAAACTTACAACTTTTAAAGTTTTGTGACACTTCATCTAGTTTGCGCCATTGTTTGAAAATTATTCACACACTATTTTTTCACGTGCCTGTTTACTGACGTACTTATTTCTGTTTTTTCTTTATTTTTTGCTTTTGTGTTTTCATTTTATTTACTCTATATTTTTGCTCTATTTTTCGTAGAAATGTAGGCGGTAATATAAGAGACGGAATCACAGGTTTATCAGGGTATGTACATTTTTTTCTTCACTTTTTTTTAATTCTTAATTTTTGAATTTGGGAAAATATTGAATATTGAATTTTGATATTTTGATTTAATTTTTCATCGTGTTTATTTTTTGACTTGAAAACTTTACGGTGTGATGAAGTGTTTAAAATTTGCTGTTAAAAAATACTTCGTTACGGTGATTGAAAATGATACTATGTTTTCGTTTACATATTTACTCACTTTCTACTTAGCGCTGTTCATTTTAGCACGTAAATAATTATTCAAGTACCTACATCAGTGTAAATTGTTTTGAAATGAAAATTTCATCATTTCGTCAAACGCTCGTACCTTCCTACTCGTAGCTTCGTTCAAAAATTATTCCACCATTCATATTTGGCGTGGTTTTTTTTCCGCTTACAATATTAAGTATTTCGTCATAAATGAAGGATGATATGTGGTGTTATCTCGAATAAATATAGCATTAGAGAAGATTAAACAACGAAAAAAAAAAAAAATCGAGTGTCGAATTGGAATTACGATGTTTATGTGATCGGCGTTCGCGAAGACAGTCTTCGTTAGTGTACTTTGGTGGTTTTATACAATTCTGTAGTAATCGTTGTATTTTTTGTACAGATCGGTTATGTCGAAACCGCGTGAATTTGCCCATCTGATTCGAAACAAATTCGGTAGCGCTGATAATATAAATTCATTATCGAGTAAGTGATGATTTAATTACGTAATTTTATATGTTAATAAAAACAATACCTATAAATCTTATTATTTCATTTTTTTTTTAGGGAGCGGAGAGAATGATTCGGTTGATGATGATCGCGTTCATCATGGTAGCGCAACGTTACCTGGTGGTTGTAGTTTAACTTCGAGTAGTGGTGGAGGAGGCGCTGGTGCTAAATTCGGAGCTAGCGACGAAGGCTCTGAATGCAGTTCGGTGACTAGTGAGAGTAATTCCGGTGCTGCTCCTCGTTCGCACTCTCATACACATCATTCGCACGCCAAATCTTCTTCTTTACATTCGAATCAAGAAGCTCATATTGTAGCATGTGCCTCAAACACGTCGGAAAGTTTAGAACCTATTTTCTCTGAACTACGTTTACGACGCGAAGAAGTTGAAAGGTTACGGAGTAAATTGGATAACGTTAAAGTAAGCAACGTAGTTTTTTACCAAATATAATGCCTTAGTAGCGTCTTGATACGCATTCGTATTGTTTAATAAAGATCGGATTTAATTCGCAGAAAATGCTCACAAAAGATATAGAAACCCTAAATCAAGCGCTGCAAGAAGAACGGTTCAGAAGTGAGCGTCTCGAAGAACAAATCAATGATTTAACCGAACTTCATCAAAATGAAGTAGAAAATTTAAAACAAACAATCTGTGATATGGAAGAAAAAGTGCAATATCAAAGTGAGGAAAGGTTGAGAGATATACACGAAATGCTGGAAGCCTGTCAGACCAAGGTTAGCAATTTTTATTTTGTTTCCGATTATTTGCTAATTTTCATTCAGAATCGATTATCTCATGTGAAGTTTACCGGTCAACGTGTTAAAATGTTTTCTCGTCCATTTGAATGCATAAAAAGCAACCTCAATTCAGCACTTTCGAGTGGTCATTTTGAATTATTAATTTTCTTATTTGGTACTATTTTTAAAGTTTTTCAATCAATATCCAATAAAAAAAGATCTGAAATTATTTTGCATACGATACAATAATCGTATAAACTTAATTTTTCGTAAATAAAAATAAAGACCTCTTGTTTCCAGATCTCAAAAATGGAACATCAACAAGCCCAACATCAGCAGTACTTAACTTTAGAAGGATTAGATAATTCAAGCGCCCGTGCTTTAGTAGTTAAATTGATCAATATTGTTTTAACAATATTACAAGTCGTGTTATTACTAGTAGCAACCGCCGCTGGTATATTAATGCCATTCTTACGTACAAGGTAAGTTTAATTGATAAGGTAATCAAAATTTTCGTCAATAACTTTTAAAATATTCCATGTTGAACGATGTAACGTTGTAAGCGATGAATATGAATTTCTTTGTCCAAGAAGATTTTGATTTTGCTTTTTCAGTAAAGTAAAAACAAACAAAAAAAAACTTCACACGAAGATGATAACGTGACAAATTTAAATATCGTATAAATAATTGTATAATTTAGAATGTTCTCGTTTATTTAAATGCTTTACACGTTCATTACTTGAATCTGTATGTATTTAGCTATTTATGTGTGTTATTTGGGTATTCGTGAAAAATTGATATCTTTTTCAAAATTATTCTTGTGCTATCAACTCTACATAAATTGGTTTTTCGCATGAAAAATTGATCACGTTTTTGATAAGCGAATTTGAAAATTTGTTGCATCAATCCTTTAAATTTAGTTGTAGGTATTTGTAGTACATATTTATACCGTATTTTTAATCATGTGTGTGAAAAATTCTCACTTCAACTCATACGTATTTTTTTTCCCACCGTAGATTACGAATTATCACGACGACAGTGATAGTTGCTGCTGTAATACTGATGATGAAAAGATTGCCAGATACTCGAGCAGGGGATCATTTTCTAGATCATTTGAAACAATTCTTACCAGTCAAATAGTTAATAAAATGAAGATAACCTTAACATAACGGAATAAGTATTGCAGTAAAATTGTAAAATCTTCATTTTCGATTGTTAAATCGAATGTTTGATGTGAGCATTGAATCATCAAGTTCTGTCAAATTTTTTGATGTATTTGTTGTGAAATTCAAAGTTTTATATATCATCAGATAACTTGTGAAAATTTCCCGCATTGATATGAAGATGAATAAATTCGTCGAGATTGACTGACCGATTGTTTGGTGGAAATTTTAGAGTTTAGTCAACTTCGCAAATGGTTAAAATATTGTTGGTATAAAATTAATATTTCAAGTTGTATGCATTTCATGTTCCAAAGTTATTTACAAATCGCAAAATTTTTTATATCGAACTTTTGAAAAATTATTTATTTACCAAAGCTCTCTTACTTCATGTTTTTTTTACTTTCATTTTGTATTTCTCGAATGTAGTGTAGTTCTTTTGAGCAATTGAACAGAATTAACCCATGTAACGTGAATGAATGATGCATTGTTTTTTCAAATTTGTTCTTCGTGTAACCTTTTTCATCGTGTTGTTATTTTATTTGAATTATATCCCATATCACCGATTTAGAATGTATGACAACTGAATTTTATTTTGTATTATAAAACCTAAGTACCTACCTACTTTTTTCTGTAAACTTTGTGAATCTATTTGGACGATGACGTGGATTTGATATTTTCCTAAATCAATTTTCTAACTGCAAAGATGGAAAATTCTTTTGAAAACTTTTATTTTAGAATGCTGTTACGCTTTTTTTGCCGATTAAATTTAGTAAATTTGTTTTCTGTTTCTTATCGGCGGTTTCATGATATGTATCAATGCTAGTAAATTTTATACTTTAAAAAATACATGGAGCATTGATATACGACGCACATCTGCATACATGTACATTTTTTGATTCCTACCGACCCTTTGTTATATTGAAAGCCATGATAGTGATGTTATAATATAATTTTATTTGAAACCGTCGAACTTATTTAATTTATTTAAAAAGTATGGATATTGTTTTGTTTATCTTTTTTTTTTTTTTTTTTTTTTTTTTTTTTTTTTTTGTAAAATCCGCCCATCATATTTCACTGTGTACTTTCTTTCTCAAACGTGAATCGTAAAATTGAATGATCTTGAAATTTTCGTAATCTTACTTTTCATTGTATGTGCGATTGTTAGCTTGACTAATTATTACGAACAAAAAATTTTATTACTTATTTTTTAAAACACTTGTTTGTCACGATGTTTGTTTCTTATCATTTATGTTCATATTGGATGAAAATTTTGTGTTTGAATTTGGTTCCATTATATTAATTAAAATGTTGTGTTAACTTATGACGAAATTTTTCAGTTTTCTATAGCTTCTGTTGATTGAATTTATGTTTGCTCCATGTAAAAATTTTTTGGAGGCTGTGCCAGTGTTGTGTTTTGTTAAAAATCAATTCGGATTGTAATTATCATAGATATTGATAAGGTTATGCTTTAAAATTTGATTTTGCTTTTTCGTGTGTTTTTATTATTTCCTTCCCTATCGTTTATTTATTTCTTTTATAAATTGCCATATGTAATAATTTAGATCTGTGATTGTATAGTTTTATGTTGTATACGTATTGTTCCTGATATATATCAGTTATTTTAATAATTTAAGAACTTGTCGGAGACTTGAACGAAATTATTTTATGACCATTAAAATTGGTTGTCGTGTGCGTTTATTTTTTTTTTTACATTTTATTTAATAATTTTACAAAATTACCGACTTTTAATTAATCTCTTCCTTCTCAATTTACTTGAACGTTTCTTAAGTTATCGAAAAATTTTCTCCTGAAAAAGCTATAATTCAGCTTTCTAATTCTATTCTACAAAACATAATTTTTACATTGGTCAATTTGTTACAATCTAATTTTAGATACTAACGATGCAATCACGTTATTATCATTTTTTGAGAATTTACGGATTAATATTGCTCCTTTACTTTACATTACGAATATGACATATGCTGAAAAATAGATGCCTTTGTCGCTTTTTGACCCAGTGTAGGTAGATTTGAATAATTGCACTTTAAATTTAATTTCGAGTCCGATATTTGCAAAAAATTTTAAATTTATCTTTACCTGACGCTTTGAAATTTATTGTTAATTATTTTACTTATGCATTTTCTAATTTAAAAAATAAGTACATACACATTGTTGTGCATTAGCAAATGTATAAAAGATAGGTATGTATTATTAGAAATACCTGAGAGAGAATTGCACACGAGAAGTAAAAATAGTCCAATAAAATGTACACACGCGTGGCAGGAGGGAGAGAAGAACTTACTATTGTTTTCAACTATGTTAGTTTGAAATTATACTAAGAACTTATTTTCCTATTATAGTACATTTTTACTTCCAATGCGCGAAACCTAATTGTATTTGCTATGCGTAATGCGGTTTGACTTTACCGATCATTTTTTTGCCAATAATTTTTATAATAATGTAAAGAAATAAAAGTCTGCGTTGAGATATTCTATAATTATTAAATAATTCTTTTCCAGAGATTTACCAACGTAGTAAACATTTTCATTTTTTAACAGAGATATGAAATTGTGTGAAAACTTTCAATGGGATCGTGACATTTCCTTAGATTTATTTGTTGCGACTTCTAATGCTTTGACAACTGCTGCTCTCACTCCATGTAATTCTAATACATGAAGTCCTTCAGACGTTGAACCTAAAAATTATTAAGTTATTCAAATCAATTCGTTTGAAATAATTATGTAGTTTGATAGCATAATGAACGATATTTTCAAATACGAATTAGATTAAAAAATTTTATCGTCAAGTAGTGAAAGTAATTATCACCGATTAGTACTCCAAGCGGATTAAAAGATAAAAAATTAAAATGTGATATTTTTCTGATCACGAGCTCAAATTAGAAAACCTGAGTGATAAAAGACAGCTTGTTTCAAATTAACTCGAATCAAATACGATTGCAAAGTTACGATGTGCACTGAACTGAGCGTGATTGGTAAACGGTAAAAATGGATTAACTTTTTCAGAATATAAGCTTCATTTTATAATTCTGCCTGATATGTAGTTTTCATCAGACCATAATGCTAGATTAAAGTGTAATCTGGGTAGTAAATTAGGATTACCTGCAGGTGAAGTGACATCGTCTCGTAATTTTCCAGGATGTTCCTGAATGTTTAGTAGCATGTCAGCTGCTCCTAAAACGGTTTTAGCGGAATATTTTAATGCCATGTCTCTTGGCATACCCATACGAACAGCTCCATCAGCCATAGCTTCGATTATCAGAAAAATCTTGAGAGAAAAAAAATACAATTTTCACATCAATTATTATGATAGAAAAAAATTTAGTGAAAAAAGTTCTACAGTACATATGCAGGTCCAGATCCACTGAGAGCAGTCACCACATCTAAAAGGTATTCTGGAACTTCATCGCATATACCAACGGACAGCAATAAATTTTTAGTCAATGCAATATCTTCTTTAGTAACATTTTTTCCAGGTACAAAAACTGATACTGCTTGTTGCACCAATGCTGGAGTATTAGGCATTACTCTGATTACTTTACTTTTTTCATGTAAACACTATCGAAAAAAGCAGAGTAAAAATAACGAACATAGGTATGTATCTATCTACCTATCTACGTATATTTTCATACACAAACAGAGTAACTGTTAAAAATAATAAATATTTATATTTCAATAACAGAACAATTCGATAGGTAGGTGAGTAAGTAAGTAAGTATTAAATAAGTAATAATAATAATATATGATTTTGAAAAAAGAGAAGAGTAAGTACACTACAGATAAACAGAGAACATTTGATTAACATCGATGTTTGATGTAGGTATATGTTTTTTTTATTTTAAATTTATTTCTTACTTTTTGTAATGTATCAAGTGTTACGCCCATTGCGATGGACAGCAATAGGCTTTTGTCCGTTACATGGTCTTTTATATCAGATAGAACTGTAGGAACAACATTTGGCTTAACTGCTACAATCATTACGTCAGCGTTTTGAGCAACTTCTTTGTTATTGAAAGTAACTTTACTTCCTAGAGACTGTTAACAAATGAAGGAAGATTTGTATAAGTGAGAATTTTTCGAAAGCTGATGCTGATCAAAATTTTTCTATTTTTACTTCAAAAGCCTGTGCAGATGCTAAATCACTGGGAGCACAACTTGCTATAATGCTTTCTGATTTAACTAAACCTATATACAGCGAATAACAGTTTAAAATATTTTTCAATTTGAAGTGTTACAAAATAAACCAGTAGATTTAGTTCAAAATTTAGTGAAAAATATTAAGTGACGGTACTGACCTGACGTAAGGAATCCTTTTGCTAAAGCCTGTGCCATTTTACCAGCACCGAGAAATCCGACGCGAATCATTTCGAAGTGTATGTTGTACCTACACTTGAAGACTACAAATATTCGATGAGAACTTTTTAAAAAAATTTCATACCAACTTATGAAGTGGAATTAGCTTAATTTAAATTGTGTTTATAAAGAAGATAAGATATCTTATCGAGTAAAATAAACGTGCTTTTATTGTATCATATGCGTAAACGATTGTTTACATGTTTTAAAATAAGCTTCTGCTTAATGATCGTATACAGAATCTTAAACTTTGCCCGTTTTTCAAAACCAAGAAAATATTTATAGAGATAACAACTCTGAGAATTTTAAAGAAAACAAACATCGCAATATATGTACGTTGAAAATTAAAATTAAATTCACCATGATAGGTAAGTCATACGACTTGGCTTTGGTTTCATTTTCTTTATTACCTACGTAAAAATTGGTCTAGTTAGTGTTCTTCTATAGAAATGAAATACAAACTTAGATTGGTTACATCACTACCTAGTACCTACTACCTACTATCAGCTATCTGCTTTCTAGTACCTACACTGCCTAGTACCTACACTGCCTAGTACATACCTAATCTTTTGTGAAAAAAATCTCTTCATACTCGAAAACTCTGATTTTCCTAACAATTATTTTAATTTTAATGTTGATAAAACCGTGACAAAACGTAAAGTAAGATTGCGTGGCCTGTCTCTGCACGCAGGTACCGCAGGAATACCTCGACGTGCCAGCAGTACGTAAATATGCGTTGACTGTTATTGATAAGTAATGAACTGATAACAGTTACAATGCCGGTGAAATAGTGAATCTGTTGTAATGGTAATAATCCCACATTGTTCTTATATTTTGTATAGTTATAAAACCTTAGTATCGAAGTGAATGTTTGATTAAATCGGTATATTTATTCATTATCTACAACACGTTTATTTATATATTCTGCTTTGTGTAATGGAGGTGGAAATCAATTTTTGCTCTGAAAAAAGTATCAGTGATACTGAAGACGATGAATATGAAATGCACGGTCAAGCATTACCTGTTTTACCATTTGATGTTCGTACAGTTGAGGAAGGATCAATTCCCTTGACTTCACAAGAATATCTGCAACAAGTAATGTCAGTATTATAATTTAAACCATGATTACTCGCAAAATATAAATTTCTGCTGTATTTTGTACCGCAAAACTGAGTTAAATGGCTTGTACGTGGTTTTTTTTATTATTTTTAGAGCTCAACGAGCAAAGTTACCTGCTGTAGTGACAGTTTCTGTTCCAAAATTGAAAAGTGGTAACGCTCCAAATATCGCTGATTTATTTCGAGTATGTTTGGGTTAGATATGCGATTTTTCTAATTTTCATCGTTCATTGTATTGACGTCGGCTTCCAGGAAGAAGAACAGGTTCCTTCTGAGCATTGTGCTTCAAAAGAATGGATACAGACCCAAGTATCTGATTTTTCAGATTTACGTTTTCGTATTGAATGTAATCGAGAAACCTGGCAAAGGAAATATTCCTACAAATTTGTACGTAGGATGAATATTAGGTATGTTTTATTTTTTGAATGATTTTGTAATTATAAGCTAAATTACATTTCAGCCGAATAATCAAAATGATTGGTTCAAATTCATGTTTGGGGGAAGCGTCGATTGTGAAACTAATCAGCACGATCCATACTTGGATATTGTATTGTCAATGAACAATGTTGGTAAATTTTTGTATTTTATGATGCTGAGTTCACTGCTTCATTGTAGCAATCTTTACTTTTTTGTGCAGGACCTAATTGAACATCTCATAAAATATGTGATTACATGGGTAGGGGAAAAAAAAGTTTCAGTGTACACTGCGGGATTGTGGTTTTATGCGCTTTTAGCTTGCATTGATGTTCCTATTCGTGTGAAAATTATGAGACAACTGAGAGCGTTTGTATATTATTGTAAAGAATTAAGAATGGACACGGTAAGATCTTATAAATCATTCAATAATTAGATTCTCCAAAAATGTATTGATTACTTCGGATTTTGAATTTCAGAATTTATCCAATGAAGGAAGTGAAAAAGAAATAATGGCTCAAAATTTATTCATTTGTTTGATCGGAAAATACTTCGGCCAACATGATTTATCTGATAAATGTTGAATTGTTGCCATCGATGGTTATTTTTCAGAAGTTATTCATGGTGTGAAGTTTGTATCGTCGATTCTCATTACAGCGTATCAGTTTTTTAATTTTGTAAAAGTATAATTAATGTATTATTAAACGAAATCAAATTAATGTGTTTGGTTCTGTTTCCTTCATTTTCTGTTTACCAGCAGAATGGAACGTTATGAGTGTGATGAAGTATGAATTGTATGAATTCAACTTATTATTTTTCATACATGTAGTTGAAATCATGTTACTCTAACAAGACATTTGTGCTTTCATGTTGAACTGATTACTTATTTTTGAAGAAACACTTTGAAAGAGTAAGCAGCCGTGAGCACTGATCTACTGAGTAGTGAACTTGTGATTTAAAAACTTTAATTTTATACTAGCTAAAGACAGAGATTCGCTGATAAGTTGATACAGTTCCTCATTGTGTAAATACATAGTTGTTAGCTTAGTAGTTCATCCACGAATTTGTTGTCGATTTCTATTTTATTTCAATTTCTCTTTTCATTCAGGAAAAGAAAAGTTTGAGGACTGAAGAAAAATTTCAACCTTTAAGGCAGACGAGAGTTGTTATACTGTTGGAAATTGAAATAATTGTTCAGAAATTAAAACTAAATCATTATAAAATATTTTGAAAAGTAAATTTTAAAAAAAACGAAAAATTAATTTTTTAGTTTAAATATTTGACAACACTGTATTACTCAACCACAGACAAAAACAAAAAACAAAAGCAAAGAAAGCAAAGTGATACGCGCCTACACCGTACGCAAAAATTCTCTGTGTTTCTGGTGTCTTGTGTTACAAGAATAATTAGTAAATTACGAAGTTCGAACGCTTGATTTTATTTTCTTCACGTAAACTTAATCGTTATTTAGAATAGTGTAACTTTAGTAAGAAGAGAAAAATGCTATGACATTTGTTGCGGAAAAGAATCTCATGGAAACTTTGCACCATAAGTTTACAAATGTGAATTCTTCTCTAGTCATAGTAACCGCGAACGACAAGGAAAGTTGTGAATGTCCTCCACTTGTTTCAGGTAAGAATTGATTACCTATTGAGTACAGAATCGTTCGTGTAATATTTGTAAATTGTTTTTGTGTATGAGATGTGAATTTCAAAAGTATTTTTCCTATATCTATCGTACTTTCCCGTATTTATTTGATGTGGCGGGAACGCTGAAACACAGTACAGGTATTTCCTCAGATTTAAGTGTTTGAGAAAGAACTATATCTGTACTACTGTATAATGTTCAATCTTTTAAAAAGTTATGTATGTATACTCAGTGCAATGATGAAATATTTTTTCGCAAGTTATTTACTTTAATGTACTTCTGCTTAGTGGAAAATCTTTACACTCTGCTATTAAGATGAAACCAGAATTCCAGCACATCCTTGGTAAATCTATTTCATTGTGTTTTTCTCCTCTTACCTTCGTATCATTTCTGTTGTTTTTGTACTTATGATAATCAGTAATGATTTCTTTCATTTATACTCGTATTTTTTGGCCATGCAGATGATTTTACAATTGGAATAAATTGCTATCGAAGTCGCGGTATTTAGAAAATCAAGTATTCCATCAAATTGTACCGGAAAACTTTATGCTCCTCTTCAGATCTGCTAGTAGCTAATAAAAATGAGAGTATGGAAAGTAAGTTATGCTCAGAGAAAATGTATTTTAAAGTTGAATTTATAAATTTTTTCATATTCAGAAATATTAAACCTCACATTATGTAACATTTTCAGCCATTAATGGGTGCAATGGTATCATTTCGCAAAAGATACTGCGGTTTCATACTCATCATTTTGCTGTTTTTCTTTTTTGTAATCCTTCACTATAATGTTGTTTACAATCAAATGCAGAGTTCGTATTTCCCAAATGATGGTTAGTATAAGTTTAGTTGATCATATTCATATCGTGTTTTAAATCTAACTATTGATTCTTTCATAGGTACAGTAATTGCCGTACCCGGTTGGGAATTGAATAAAAGTCGTAACGCGTCGGATTACATTTTCCCGGATGATATCACAACATTGATTTCTAGTAAAAATATCTGCTCAAATAAGAATCCTCCGCGTGTGTTACTCATAGTATGCTCCGGAACTGAAAATTATTTATTGAGATTGGCAATACGCAAAACTTGGGCGCAATCAGCTTATGAAAAATTCAACATCAGCGTCGTTTTCTTAATGGGCGTGTCGTTGGATGAAAAAATTAACGTAAGTTGATGGCAGACGTTTAAAAAATTCATTCAAAAACTCCTTCATTTTTGCTGCGAATTGATAAAGTTTTGAAATCATGTTTGTAGGAAAGTATAAAACATGAAAGTGGAGTTTACAATGATGTGATTGTTGAAGATTTTATTGATACTTATAATAATTTGACAGTCAAGACACTAATGCTGTTGAAATGGGTCAAGAATAATTGTAACAATGCCTCGTATATTATGAAAACTGACGACGACGTTTATATAAACTTGAATAATGTAATACAATTAATTGACAGCTTACCAGAGCACAAGACACAAAACATATTATTGGGAAAATTACTATGCGCATCAGCGCCGATATTGAATCCGAACAATAAATGGTAATGATGCTTGTTCAGTTTTCAAGTACCGTATGGATTTTTATTCGAAATAGCCTGTTGACGCGTTTACCATGTTATGTGATTGTAGTTTTTAACTTTATTTTTTGCAAAAGTGTAAATGTTCAAATTCAATTTATAATTCATTCTTTAAAAAAAAGTATAAGCGATGAAATAAAACTTGAAAATTCGGATTTTTTTAAAATATCCGTAAAAAAATATGTACGTTAAATAACGAAAATTTTTATACTGAAGTATTCTTTAACGCGTATATTTTTCAAAGCCATTTATGTATGAATTTTTGCTTAAAACCGTTCATTAAATCGGGTCTTTTATTTTCTATTTCTAGGTATATGCCTAGCTATATGTATCCATACAAAGTGTATCCATATTATTTATCCGGAGTTGGGTATTTCATGTCGTTACAAGTAGCGTTGAAATTGTACGAGGAAGCATTTAGTATACCAATCATACATATGGAAGATGTCTACATTACTGGTACGTGCTTACTCATAATTTTATTAGTAGCTAATTATCGTTCAGAATGATGTTTTGTAAACGTCCTTGATAGTGGAATAATTTTAATTGGTTAAAAATAACAAAGATTTTTTCGAGCTTTGTATTCTTCATCATTAGCACTTCAAGTATCGATGCCAAAAATATTAGCTTCACTTTTCAGTTAGAGGGTGTCCAAAAAATCACGTATCGTAACGTATTTTTAATTGAATATTTTATCGGGAAGAAAAAAATTTTATTATGCACATTGAAATAATTCTGTCGATGATAAATCGTGCGTTATTTACGATAGTGTTTCAATGACCTCCATGTTAATGGTTAAGTCACTGGACCAGATCTGAATGTGAACAGAAGTTATGAATTTTATTATCTAACAACTTTTAGTATTTGATGCCTCGAAAACACTTGGAATTATTTTTTACGCTCTGTTAAAATAAGACTTTCACGTGTAATTATTATAATTTCAAAGGGAATATTTTATAATTATTTACAGTAAGAAATTAATTAAATTTATTATAATTCATTCACTTTCGTTTGCGTAGGGTTGTGTGCTCGCCGAGCAGGTATTCGACCAGCTCGACAGTTCATGTTTCAATACCACGAAATGACTAATGTAATTTGCTCCATGGAAGATGATTATTTAATCATACACAGTCATCAAGTATCGTACGACGACATGTATCATATTCATAATAAGCTGATCGCTTGTAAAACACCGGAAAACAAGACTTCAGTGTTTAATTGGTTCTTTATGCGAACATTCAGCGGGTACAAACGAAAAATTAGTCCTAAATTTGACATTCACTCTAGTGAATCATATTCATACTCTTGCAAAAAAGAAAAATAGACGTTTTAGTCGCTATTTTTGATCTTTAAATGTGTAGCTACTTAGCTAGTGGCCAGTGTGTAAAAGTGTGTGCTATCTTTCAAAATTACTTCTTCCGTTTAATTTTAATGATTAGAATCTCTGCGACTGTAAACGCATCACAAACGGGATCAGGGTATTTGAAATTTCGAATAGTTTTTTTTTCCTTTTTTTTTTTCGTATTTTGTGTATTTAATCTATTGCGTATGTTTTTGTTTTCTTTTTTCGTCATTTTATTTTTTTTATTATATTTGGTTTGGTTGTTCGATGGCTAACCCTGAAATTGAACTTCTTTTACAAATGTTGAAACGATACATCATAATATGAGTTGTCCCGCATTCCAGTTCGGTTTTCTTCTCCTATTCCTTGATTCAACATTCCAACTTAGTAAATAATAGAACATTGAATGATTGGTGCAATTATTGCTTACAAATTAAAATTCAACATTGAACTTCAATTGAAGGGTTGCCATCTTAATAATATGATTGTTACTCGAATAATGGTCCCCGGAATCATGTTACGTATACGCAAAAATGCGAGTGTTAATTATTACGTACTTTTCGAATGTAATCGACTAAATCATTGCATTGTTTGATCTCACTACTGGCATTATGTGAACCCGTCGTTATATTTTGAATGATATATCCGTTGTTACTTCGGATAGTTGCGCTATGTTACACGTTTCTTTTTTCGTTTCAATGATATGTGTAGTGAGATGAAAAATATGTAGTGTTTTAAAAGATTCGATGTCTGGCAGCTTTAAACTGTGTGATTTTTTTTTTACTCTAGATAAGTACCCATCAGAAATTGAAATTTCGTCCGGTAAAAGTTCGAACAATTATTTCTTTTTGTGATGAAATGATCAGTATTTCAAAAATTTTTGTTAAATTTAGTTTAGATCATAACAAAAATATCGGCAAAAAATACTCGATGTAATGAAAACGTTTTGTTCGATAGTTGACGTAATTTTTCCAAGATATCACGACGTTTTTATGTTTTGTTTTTCTAGTCAACTGTATACAAAAGTGTCATGGTTCATTAGGTGCGTAATTATTCTCTACTTAACGGATTCACAGAGTACTTACAGTGGATGCGCATGTATTTAGAATTATTGATAGCTCAATTCTTTCTCTAGTCAAAATTTCCACTCCAATCATTATATTGTTTTCAATATTACTGTACTCTAATACTTGAACCTTATTTTAAGCCAATTCCAATTCTAAAATTCAATTATTCTTTTATCTGTTAATTTTATTTAAGAAATTGCAAAATTACAGTTTTTATAAACAAAAGACAACTCCATTTTTCTTCGATTAATTGAAATTCGAATAATGATCTTAAAATTATATTTCCTTTTGTCAATCTCGCAGTTTTAGCATTATTTTTTTGTTTCGTATTCTCAATTTATGTGATTTAATGTAAGTAAATTTGAGCTAATTGTTTTTATTTTCTTGTTTGTGTATAGATACCTAAGTTTTGTTACTTTAAATGAGGTGCTGATTTTCGAGAAAATTTCGTTTTAAATTCTTTATGTAGATTACTTATTTTGAAATCATGGTTTTACGAAATGGCAAATTTTATCGTTGATCATTGCTGACTTCGATTACTGAAATCAGCATCTGTAAAAAAAAAATTTATATCAAATTGTTCGATAATTTTAAACTTGTTGTAATTTTTACTTTATTTTGCTAGTGTTCTAGAGCTTGTGTAGATTACTCGTACTTAGAAAATTGCGAATTTCGTTATTATTTTATTATTTTTTTTATTCAGTACTTAATATGTATTTGTTACCTTATGACATTATGTTAGATGAATTTGCGTCGTAACATCAATGCCTAGCATTGGAATCTCGCTTGTAAATATTTTTTTGTTTATTTTAGGAAATGCACGAATTACCTAAAGTGATGGATTTTGATACGTCGTAATTCTTCTCAACTTTTTAAAAAACAAAAAACAAAACAAAAAAATAAGTAACATTCCTTCGGGAATTTTTTTTTTATTTAATATATTTATTCTCGCTACTTAATGAAACAATGAAACGTCCATATATTTTTTTGTCATTTGTGCCTTTTAATGTATCGAAGTTGAATTATGCTTTTTATTATTTTTAAAGAAGTTACGAGAAGTACATAACTTTAATTTTACTGTGGAAAATGTGAAAAATATCAGTGCGAATTATTTCTGATGCTTTCCTACTCGTTGTTTAAGGGTCTGTAATATCGATGTTACAGTCCTTCCGGCCTAACTAATAAAATTATTATTATTAAGGTGATGTTTTCGTAATCTCGTAAACGGTATCTGAAAAAGTTTTACGTTTTGTTCTGTTAATTTTGTTATAAGTGTTTTATTTTGGTTTTACTCGTACAGTGAACAGTTAATTCTGTTTTCTTTGATAGAATCTATATAATATATATGTATTTAACGAATTCCATTTTCTGTAAGGGTGGGAGGGATTTATTTACAAAATGGTGATGTTCTTTACCTACTTAACTCACGCACAATTCAAATGTTGTTTGATTTGAGCTTATATATGTATATGTGTATGTACCTATTGATAAAACGTGCTTTTAATTAATTTTTTCAATTGTATTATCTCAGTTTTCTCGTTACTATAACTGAACTATATTAATTGACTATAAACTTGGAATGTGTTGTATGCTAAGGCACTAATTGTTAAGCTGTGACCGATCTTGGTAATTAATGTGTAAGTATTTGTTGCGAGTATCTCGTAAATACCATTTTTACGTTGTAATACTTTACAAAAGTAGAATGTAGGATTAAAATACGTTTTTAAAAACTAATTACTCGATGGACTGAAGACGTAGGTAACAATATTTGAGCACATTTATGTATATTTCTATCTACGTAGATTTAATATTACTCTCATTTTTATCTTTTTGAATCTCTTATTTTGATTTATTTTTTTCTCCCACCCTTTTTTTTTACTTGTACTTATTTACTTGAAAATTTCAAATAAGTTACGGTTTAAGAATGAAAAAAAAAAAAAAAAAAACAATTAACGAGAAGTGATATTTTGTAGGAATATAATTTATATGATTTAATTACTAAAAACCAGAAATTTCTTTCTAATTTACTGTGATTTGTGAAATGAAAATGATTTCGGTATACTTGGAAAATCAAATGAAAATGTGATTTTCACTCGTTAACTTTAGTGTGAAATTTTGCACGTGTAGACATTTCGCGCATTTGTGAAAAAATAATCTAAAAAAAATTCAAAATTCGTCGTTGTCAGTGTACTATTTTGGTATTTTTATCCTTTCTTAGTTACTTAATCGGCAAATAGGCACTTTTTGTGTGTGTTTTATATGTATTATTATTTCTTTGTGTGAACATGTGTGCTTATAATATTATCAACAATTTCAATGATGCAAGTGATTTAAAAAAAAAAAAAAATGTATCTACAGGACCAGGTTATTGCGATGATCATCCTACAAACCTTGGATGAAAAAATCATGACAAGCAAATACGTATCTTTTTAATATTGGCATATTTAATTTTAGAAGACTGCAAAATGAAAAATCTAGTCCTGTAAGAATTTAGTGATAATGTTTCGCAGAGTTACTATTTAGCACAAAATTACTGGTCTGTATTTGTATTATTCTAAGCGACAAATGTGTATTTTGTACTTAACTATAATTATTTTTTTCAACGTTTATTTGTTTGTTTGTTTGGTTTTTCTTTTTTTTTCTTTTTTTTTTTACAATATTGTATTACATTTGCCTAAGTACGTACTCAAAAATTCTTATAATATGACACATTATATTGGAAAATTTATGTTCTAGGTGTTAAATAGCATTCTTTTTATCGATTTCATTTTGAATTTTTACTTAGAAGAATTATTCAAAGAAAACTTATAATTTTTCATTTACGCTTTTTAATTTTTTTTTTAATTTTTGTGTGTAAATTGTGCTCAATTTTTGTAATAGTATCTGAATCAAATTTAATAATCAAATACTTAGACTGCGTTGTTATGTTTTATTTGCTTTTAAAAAAGGATTGAAGAACTACAAGGTCATTTCGTTATCAATTGGACATATCTAGTTTGAATTTTAGATTATTCAAACTTTGTCTAAAATTATAATTATGAATGTTTTTCACACTAATATCAATCATTTTTGAACATCTAAACTGAAATATTTGAAAATATATTTTGAAATTATTTTTATTAAAAATTTCGAAAATTTCAACTTCGTTGAGAAAGAGGTGGCGACATTTAACTTATACCATGTCAACAGATGACCAAGTTTTGCTATCTACGAATAGCATCAGTATCAAAATTAGTTTATGAGTTTTACTGCTTTATCTCGACTCGAATAATTTTTAATTTTGAGAAAAAAAAACATTTGCCGTACCTACGTATAACGTGCGTGCGTGTATCTCTGTTAAAGTTGGCGAATTTTTCGACTTTGGCAATGACTCGACAAGTGAAAATTTACCGATAAATTTTACACGTTACTCGACCATCATATAGGCGCCAGATGACAGGCGTGAAATACGTATTGTTTGAACGATTGCCAAACTACTCGGACAAAATATCAACGTTGGAATAGGATTGACTTATTATATTATCGTTTTCAGACATTGAATTGAATTTTGTTATAGAACATGAAAAACATATGTCCTTGTATCACTAAATATCGCTAGAAACAAGCTTCAATCGGTCTAGGCAAAGAAATGCTACTGTCATCTCATGAAAAGTTAAGTGTGCTTCTATTGATATTACAGTTTATGTGAATCAGATGTATAGTAGATGCTAGATACCTACTGTACATTGATCGAAATGTGATGTGTGATCCATAAAAACAATGAAACTGATTTGTTATCACCGAAAGATGATAACTTCTTGACAGTAAATCAAAAAGTTTTGTTTTGAAACCATACGGGTATCTCAGTCTTGTTTGCGAATCAAATCAAACCATAAAAATTTTGTGTAATAAATTTGAATACATACGTTTACAGATCTGTAGGGGTAGATATTTTAATATTTTTGTCGAGAATATGTTTTATAAGTATAATCATCGGCGTGTAAACTATGAACGTGAAGTTGAGTAAGATTCATTTGTGACGTAAAATACACGTATAGGCGGCGTTATAATTATACTTTTACTGTTTTATTTAATTATTATTTAACAAATTTCGCATCGCATGTTGATTTTTTTCACGCGTGTAAGTCTTTTTTTATGTTCGCGTATAATAACTACTTTTTACATAGTTTTTAATATTTATAATTGTTTTTTTTTTCCACGAATTCGTAATTCAGAATCAAAACCACCTCTTCATCAATATTAATATTTTTCTCGTAAAATTGAGCGATCAGTTAATTATTTTCAACAACCAGATACTCTACTCACTTTTGAAGCGTGTGCATCGGTAAGCAGGTAAATACTGAAGTAGTTACGTGGGTCTACGCAGAACGTATGCACATAGTTACGTACCCAGACCTACTGCCATAGCTTACCTACTCGATCAGTTGGTACGAATCTCATAATTAATGCACATTTCGTACTCGCGACATACAGTTTCGCATGTTTCAACTTATCAAATTATATACATATTTCATTTAGCTAATTTATGTTGAATCTCATCACGCTTCCATGTTTTAGTAAGTATATTAACGTAATTAAAAAAAATGTTCTTTCATTAAAGAGATGGATAGTTATTGCGAAATTCTCTGCTTTAAATGCGTGTGTTAAATCCTTCGCTATGTGAGTTTTGTTTGTAGTCAAGTTGTGAGCTTATCTTTGATTCAAAATGTTTAAAAATGTAAATTTTTTTATTATTTCGGTCATTTCGTCGTTTGTTATCCACAAGTGCTGGTCTACCAGCTTGAACTGTAGCAATAAAGAAGAGGTAGATAAATACATGAAGGAATTAGTTACAGACCAGGCGACGCTATTTTCGCAGTATGCAAATGTAACAAAACAAGAAAATTTGGCGGAGATGTTTCAAGAATTAGAAGCTCTGAACGATACTTCTTTAGGAGTAGACGATATTTTACCAGTTAATAGCAGTTTGTACTTGAAACGGAGACCTCCTACGATATGTGGTCGACCGGCATTTGCTGTTTATCATCTTACAGTGATGGCGTTGGATACCATCAACGAAGCGGCAATGGTGAGGTCAATGTTTCAGTACTCAGCTGTGTAAGTGTGAGTTATGGTAAACACATTCTTTTCAAATTGGATTGTTTTGAAAAATAACTAATCAAAAATATGGTACCGTACTTACTTACTATACTTGTATGTTATCATCGTCCGTGTATAAATTGTTGCGTGGGTTAAAATTTCAATATTTTCATCGCTGGCCATGATTAAGTATAGTACATATAACTATAATCATGTTTAAAAGGGAGGCACGTAATTAAAAATGGTGAAATTTGACGTAACGAGATAAAAATAAATTTAGAAACAGTTTACAATTGCTCACATTAGTGTTTTAGGTTTCATATTTGTATGAATTTGCGAGTGTTACTGGAAGAAAATATTTTATAAGTGTTAGGCATGAACTCTGATGTGAATTGAATTTTCATTGCAGACGTACACTCTTGATGTATATTTGACCATAAGTTGGATAGATCATAGATTACGATTTCCAGACACTAATCGAGCTTACAGAATTCTAGATCCCGCTTGGTTAGGTAGCGTTTGGATACCTGATACGGTTTTCAAAAATGCAAGAGAAGTTACCTTTCACGAAAGAATAGTTCCTAATCATTATTTATGGATGTTACCGAATAAAGCTTTGGTTTATGTTACGAAGTAAGAATCAAAATTATAGTTTTGTCTTAATTCTACGTAAATTAAGCAACGTACCTAAATCGAATTTTGACATTCTGCAATAATGCAGAATTTTTATTGAGCTTATACTAAGCGGCATAACTCAATGAAAACAATAACATTCTGTATCCCAATCTTTTTCATTTATGTAAAAAATTTAGTACTTAGGCTACTTATAAAATTTTGAGAAACTAGTCAGAAATTTAAAGCTCACTCCTCAGAGCATACCGCTAAATTGAAACCACCTAGTGCATACCTTCACTTACCAATCTACCAAGATCACTAGGACTTCATGATGCAAATAATAATCTTTTTCAAAAATCAGTTATTCAGCTGCAGAAAATTGAAAACAATTCCAAGTGAACGAATATCCATGCCCCTATCGACACCTCGTGTTTGTCAATAATGTTATACTCAAACGTGATCTGTAAAGTTATCATTTTAAAACGGTATTATTTTTGTCTCAGACAGGGAAAAATCTAAGGTTTCATTACTGTATCGAAACCGTACTTTTTGTTTTGAAAGGGTTTCAAACCTGCTTAATAACAGCTTCAGAATTGTTTCAATGGATTTAAAATATATTGAAACAGTTATAAAACTGTGTTGAAGCAATTGTACAGTTTTAAAACTGTAAACTCATTACAAATGTTTTGGAACAGTTATGAAGCTGCATTGAAGCAGTTTCTAAACAGAAAATACTGTTTCAAACAGGTTCAATTTTGCAAATCAAAAATATGTTGCATACTTTTTTTTTTTTTTTTGATAAAAGAGCATTATCTAATGTGAAATAATAATTATAATATATTATTTATAGGTTGACTCTAGTGTTGACTTGTAGTATGGATTTTCAAGCTTATCCTCATGACACACAAGAATGTGGTTTAGAAATAGAAAGCAGTATGTCGTATGATGTCATGCAGTATATTTATATATTTCCAACATCTTCAGGGTGGATATACTTATCTTAAATCCTGAAATCCTTGTATACCTTTTTGCAGTGACGTACACTTCCCAAGAATTAATATTTAAATGGGATGCTCTCGATCCCTTGAGTTTCAAAACAAAAGATGGTAAAATTCAAACACCACAATTCCGATCTGTTCATAATAAAACAGAAGAATGTACGGTTCCTTATTTAACTGGTGAGTTGGCTGATTCAAAATAATGATTTTGATAAATTTACATACTTGTAGGTATCCTTATAAGTACCAACCTAAAGACAAATTTATATTTTTAATTTAAAACAACTACCGTAACTGCAGGCTCTTATTCTTGTATAAGAGTTCTATTCTATTTACGTCGAAGATTGGGCTATCACTTGATACATACGTACGTTCCTTCTGGATTTGTTGTGGTATTATCGTGGATAACATTCTGGATAAAACCGCGCGATGTTGCTGCTCGGATAGGCTTAGGCGTTACATCGCTTCTTACTTTGAGTAAATATATTTCTTCAGATTAATTTTTTCTCTTTAGAATTTTATTTATCGATTCGTGTTAATGAAAAATACTCTTCTTTCAAAAATTTTGCAGCAACCTTAAGTTCGCAGTCGCAAGAATCCTTACCTCCAGTATCATATGGTAAAGCGATCGACGTTTGGATGTCTTGTTGTGGTCTTTTTGTATTTTGTTCGATTTTAGAATTTGCCCTGATCAATTATCTGGTTTGTCGATTTCCTGAAAATGAAGATGATTCTGATTCCGTTTTAAAGGCTAGTCAATTAATATTTACTCAACGTTCCTATACTAGATTAAAATATTACTTGTAAATTATAATTTAATTATTTGCATTTTGCAGAGTACTAAATCAATCAAAGGTCAAATTGGCAAATATTTTAACCGTCACAGAATACAAATTATTGCGCATAATATTGATAGATTATCAAGATTTTTCTTTCCAGCTTGTTTTCTTTCTTTGAACATATGGTATTGGAGAACTTATCTGCAGGAACATCAAATTAACGGCGTAGAAGTAGAGGATAATGGTTTGAATGAAGTGTAGATAAAACAAGCATATTGTTGGGTACACATTTACGGCGTACCGAGTATGCAATTTAATTAACACCATAATACGGCATTACAGCTGATCCCGTGTTATCGATGTTGGCCATAATTATGTATTTTGCATATTGTTCGCCCAACATAACTTGAGTCGTTCACCTATAGTTTGTTCAATATAAAGAGGTTTCTGGCTTATCAGTAAACAACGCTCGTTAACCAATACGATGTCATAAGAATTGATTTTAAAACATTCGATTGGTCAATAGTTAAAAGAGTAGAAAAAAAGCGTTGCAAGGCTTTTCACCTTGCTAATTATTTTTGATTACCGCAGGTGATAACAATTATTTGAACGTAAAAATATGGTTTTCATATTGTCTGCTCGATATATCTTGAGATGGTCGCCTGAAAGCGGAGTAGGCAAAAACCACTACATGCATTCCTAATTTAGTGAAAATAGATATGTTTACGGTACCTAAATTTTCCATTATCAATATCATGACGTCATTTTCGACTTTTTTTAATAAAAAATCTTTTTAGCGAGAATTATGATAGAATATAATTTTCTAAAGCAGTGTACAATTCTTTCTTTGCAATGCGCAATATAAATAATAATAAAAATCGAACACCAAGTCACAATGCTCGGCAATATTAAATTATGATATGGTAATCTGATAAGTTCGTCATTACTTGTGCTTTTTGTCTACTTGACGAATTAGGCGAACGTTTCAAAATATATCGGACGTATAATAACAATCGATCATTATAAAAAACACATTTTTTGCTAGATCGATATTTTTTACTCATTATTAATTGATTTGTACCAAGTTTTGATACTTGAGAATCACTGATTTTGTCTATCAATGAATTATGCGGATGATTAAAGTAGAATTGGGCGAATAATATTATGGACTATTGTAATTTAAACACATGAGTGAGATATACTTAGACCTACATTTCAATCTATGTATCTAGATATATGATAGTGAAATTCAAACAAAAGATTGTTACATATTATCAATTGATCCTTACACTACATTTTTAATTTTATTATAATTCAACTTAGGTACTTAATGTATATATTTATAAAGTTTTAAATAACTGAAACCATAATACTGCTGTAATTCGCCGATTTATAACTTACGCAAAATAAAATTTTCATCAAAGAAATTATAATTATAATTTTTTACCTCGAATACCGAATACGTTTAAATAAAATTTGGGCCTGTTCATATTATGCTGTTGTATAAAAAAAATTCAATTTTTAAATTTAAATTATAATTGGACTTTGAATTAGGATTTTACGCGCGTAATCTACTTAACTATCATGTTAGTTTTGGTAAACCTACTCGAGTGTAATTTGCACGCTACAAACTACTTAATTTTATAACATGCAATTATAACGCTCTTCCCTAGTTGACGTTTTAATATAATCAAAAATAGAATTATATCTATTAAATTTAATTACAACTAAGTCTGTGGTCTGTCTTCACTTAGTTGATTTGAAGCTGCATATGTATAATTTTAAATTTCAGACGAGTACAAACGTATCTAGGTACATCAGTTTGAAAAGTACCGCAGTTCACGTGAAGTACGATTTATTTCAAAAATGAAAAAGAAAATTTTAAGCTTTATAATCGTTGGTACAATTTTATTATGCGGTGAATTGAAGTCACATTATTTGAATTGTTCTAATGAAAAAGAAGTGGATGCTTTTTATAAACAATACGAGTTGAATTCTTCCAAATTATTTTCGGAATACGCCAGCATTACTATGAATGAAAATATTATGGAAAATTTGAAAGAAGCAGCCCTTAATCCCAACGATACATTATTATTTGTTAATGATATTTTACCGGAAAATAAAAATCATTATTTAAAAAGAAGACCTCCGACAATTTGCGGTCGTCCAGCTAAAGTGACCTATCATATTACTGTTTTATCTTTGGAAACCGTAAATGAAGCTTCCATGGTAAGTACCTAAGAATTACTTTTTGTTAGCGAATTGATGAAAAATTGAATTTTTCATACACATACATAGAGTTGTCTTTGTCGCGTTTCATTGAAATTTAGTAGGCGATGCTTATTAATTTTTTCAGACCTACAGTCTCGATATTTATTTGACGGTGGCATGGATAGATCACAGGTTACGTTTACCAAGTTCCTCTCGCGATTATTTGATTTTAGATCCGCATTGGTTAGGTGATCTATGGCAACCCGATACAGTTTTTAAAAATGCTAGAGAAGTTGTATTTCATGAACGACTTATACCGAATCATTTTTTATGGATGTTGCCAAATAAGGGTTTAGTTTACGAGTCGAAGTGAGATTGAATTCATATATATTATTCATTTAACTACTAACTAGTACGTAAACATTTTTTTTACAACGTGTTTCTTCATAGACTAACGTTAAGTCTGACATGTGCGATGGATTTTTCATTTTATCCCCATGACACGCAAGAATGTGATTTAAAAATGGAAAGTAGTGAGTTATTCAGTTGTTTAATTATGTAAAGGTTTGTTTTAATAATAGGCGGATAAGTACAAATTTTAACGAATTATAACAAGGTTAATATGATAATGTCGGTATTACATACATATTTCGACATGTATTATATACCTACATTTTGTTATCATTTTGTAACTTCGTTTACAGTGATGTATACATCGAAAGAATTACGGCTGGGATGGGATGTAAAACAGCCCATATCTTTTGCCACGAAAAATAAAAAAATTGTGACTCCTCAATTTCGTTCAGTTTACAATAAAACCGAAAATTGCACTGTGCCTTATTTAACGGGTAATCCATCCAAATATCATCGATTTTAAAAAGCATACGTCCAATTTTTTTTTAGTTCACTTGTTTATTACTACTCTAACACCATGAAATATTTATAGGTTCGTACTCGTGCATTAGAGCTATATTTTTCCTGCGTCGAAGTCTCGGTTATCACCTGATTCATACTTATTTTCCATCAGGCTTGATAGTAGTTTTATCTTGGGTAACATTTTGGATAAAAATAAAAGATATTATGCCAAGAATTGGTTTAGGGGTGACAACCCTGCTAACAATGGGTAAGTTTTGCCAAATAAACCTTGCTTAAAATAAAAATTATTCATCCATGTTTTATAACAAGAAGTGGTGTTGGAGTAGATAAATACTATCAACAAATTAAATTTAAAAATGTTACGAACATGGTATGCATTTTACTTTCTTTTTTAGCAACATTGAGCGCTCAATCGCAAGCTTCTTTACCTCCTGTATCTTATGGAAAAGCAATCGACACATGGATGACATTCTGTGCTCTTTTTGTATTTTGTTCTATAATTGAATTTGCTATTGTTAATTACATAGTCAGCCGATTTCCAGACGATGAAAATCTTCCTCCTGAACCCAAAGTAAGCGTGAACGCAGTAGCAGTTTTATTCAACATTTACGTGATCCTAGTTTTTCATTAAAATGTATTTTTTAATCGTTGTTTAGCCTCCGACGACATGCGGAGAAAAAATATACGCTTATCTTAGTCATAGAAGAATATACATTATGGCTCACAATATAGATAAAATCTGCAGAGTGGCTTTTCCGGCAAGTTTCTTAGCGTTGAATATCTGGTATTGGAGAAAATATTTGCAACAAGACGAAATCGACGGAGAAAAGATAATGGAATATTAAAGCGAAAGCAAGAAAATGCAGGATTTCGTTTTAAACCAGTTTCCATTTAAACGAAAACTACACCTTACGTTAATTAAAATTTTCTAAAGAATTTTACATAGAAAACAAAATGTATCTACAGAACAAAACAAAATCTGTACAATTAATATTTTACCACTTCACTTTATTGTAATGTACATTAATTTCTTTCACTAATGAGTCAGTCAATTCTTTAGGTGTTATTTCTTGATTTAAATAATCTTTGACTAGACGTCTAGGTGGTTTTCCACCACCATAAGCTAAACATTCTCTACGATATTTTTCACCCATTTCACTATTGAACGGGTCATTTCGAAAATATTTCTGCCAAATAGATGAAGCAATTGCTCTAGACATTAAATATGAATAGTATTTCGCGCCGTATCCAATAAGATGTGAAAACTTCAATTGCCATGCCTATAAAATTAGATGATAAATAACAACCTTCATTCAATATAAAATGGGCTGAAGTTAATTTACTCACTGTATTTTCAACGTATGGAACTGGATAATATTTTGATTGAACTTCAGCTAAAATTTGACTGGTATGACCTGGAGCTTTATCTTCAGTATGGTAAGAGTAATCTAACATTGAATAGAAAACTTGTCCTTGTAACTCGGAGGCAGCGAACATATTTCTGAAATTGCATATTTGTTCCAACATTTCATCGGGTATTGGTTCTTCAGTTCTATAATGTTTTGCAAATGTTTTCAAAATCTAAACAAAAATAAATGAAATAATAATCATCACACAAACTAATTTATTTGATCAAGACTGAAAGCGCATACCCTGGGATTGGAGGCGAAATATTCCATCAATACAGAAGGAACCTCAGCAAAATCGGTTGCACATCTGGTACCAGTAATATGTTGATACTCTGCTCTACCCAACATCGAATGAATAGCATGTCCCATTTCATGAAATAGATTTTCAACCATACCTGGGGTTAATAGACATGGCGTGTTACCGAACGGTGTTGGTAAATTTAATACGACAACCACTATCGGATTCTAATATTTTAAACATATCATTAAAATCGTTTTATTACACGTTGATTACATGATTGCAAATAGTAATCATACTTGATAAGAATTGTCAGGAAGACGTCGACCGCCTTGAATAGTGTAATGACAGTCCTGATACGGTTTTTCATCACGTTCATAAAAGTCGCAGTATATATAACCTAGTAATCCTTCTTTGGAGTGCTGTACTAGAAACATTAAAATAAAACATTATGAAAAAAACTAAACGAAAATAAAAAAAATGAAAAAATTACCAGCCAGTTTGTATACGTCTGGTGACCACGATTCACCGGGGTTCATTTTCTCTTCCACCAATGAAATAGAAAATAAACTATAGAATAAATTATTCAAACCGTCCATGCATGCGCCCAGTGAAAAATAGGGAGAATATGCTCTGGGATCGGATTTCAACCATTTACGTTTCAAATTTGATGTATAATACGGTACATCCCACATAGCAAAGATCTGGTGTAAATGTAGGCATTAAACTTTGCGAGTACTTTCATACGTTATATTAAAAGTATATTTACATACTTGACTCGATTCAGACGCTTTTTCTTTTCTCATTAAATCAAAATCTTCGTTAACTTTATCTTGCAGCTCCGTATTTAGACTGTTTAAAAATTCATAAACAAACTCCGGTGTTTCAGCAGTACTGCCTCGCAAGGCTCTGATTATCAAAAAATAAACCATTAAACCATGATTAAACGTTACATTCACATATAGCAATATTATTCGAACGCTAATTTTACTGAATGAGAAATTTTAAAATAGCTCAAAAATATTCAAGGTAAATTGACAATATGGAAAAGGAATACTTCGATTTGATCCAAATTATCCAGCTTACGTTTGAGATTCGAGTCCGTTAAAATTTCAATTCAACGCGTCGGAAGAAGCAATATTTTTTAATGTTTCAATGAGCGAATGCTGAAGTATAAAAAATTAAATTCTTACCTATGAGCATAGGAAGGAAATCCACATTTTTGAGCTAATTTATGTCGGTAAGTCAATATTTCGTCCAACAGTTCCATTTGTTGAGAATTAGGGGCTAGATAAATTTTGTAAGCCATTTCTCTACCATACTCATCAGGCAAGTCAGAATATCCACTAATAATCAATTTTCCCTCGTGGTTGGTGCTATAGCTAAAATATTCAGAATGTTACGTAGAGCGTCAAAAATGAATATAATAACTGAACAATTTCACATACTATTGTTGCAAAAATGGAGGAACAACTTCTTTATCAATTGTTCGCGGCTGAGATGCTCGATTCATGAATTTTTGACCCAATTGTAATATACTATCGTTATAATGTACTACAGCAGCTCGATCTTTTTCGGGCAAATGAATACCACATTGTTCGAAGTCGAAAATAAATAAATCAATGACATGTTTTTCTTCATCCGTCATTTCAAATTTGTCACCATGTTCTGCTACTTTTTTAATGCAGTCATACAACTCTTTGTTAGTATTTAATCTAGAAATTTCATACCACAGTGAATATAAATGTAAATCTGAAAATTTAAAAAATACAACAGAATCATTTACTTTTCAACAATACCACTCATAACTATGCAGGCATTTTCAGCAGCGTAACAAAACTCTGCCTCTCGATGCATTATACGAATGAATTCGCATAAATCTGCTACCCTACATATGGCATCAGAGAGGTCATCGAAAACTTGAACTAATTTTCTGGTTCTTAAATATTGAAAACAGTCGAGATTAGTACATAATAAAATTTTGCAATGTAAAAATCGGTATATATTACCTTTGTTCATTACAACATTCGGCTAAAAGTTTTTCTGATTGTACAATTCCTTTTTCCTTCAGTGCATATACTCCAGGATATGATATTAAAGACGGAATACGGAAAAGTCCCTGCTGAGGTAAAACACAAGCGATACACATAAAATAAACTATGTCATATTTTGAAAAAAATAATCCTCACATTAGCTTGAGAAGATTGATTCAGTAAAGAATTGAAATCAACTCCTTCGCTACGTTTTGAATTGAAAGCAACGGCTAACGGCGACCAAGTCGAAACCAATCGTTGACAACATTTACAGTGGTGGAGTAGTTGATGATTCAAATTTAAATATTTCACAGCTTTGACGATCATATTGGCGATTTTTTATTCAAAAAATTATTAGCATGTCTTTCTTTTTTTACGGCTTTTATTTCAAACTATTAACCAATTTTTTTATTTAAAAATTTTTTTGAAAGTATTTTGTAAAATAAAAACACGGGTTGATAAAATGTTATCAATCTTATCATAAAACTCGTAAACTCGATAACCTGTTGATACATATTTTTCACACTCGAAGCGCTTTAAGCGTTAATAAAATTGCAATATTAAAAAAAAATGTTAATTAAACCTGAAAAATAAAAAAAATAAATGGTAAAGCGTAATCGTAATGCAGTCATAAATTGGTAGTTCTAAAGGAGAGAGGACACCTAAATGGCTAGATCGACTCTCACGTCAGATAATTTGTGATATTATAACAGCCTATTCCTTTGATTCCAACATTAGAAATTTCACTAAAAAACTATACCTACTCATTATTAATTACTATATAAATTATCTTTCATGAAACATTTATTTTATTACTTTTTATTATTAACCAAATCTGCTTCCCAAAAATATTATACCAGATATTCATTATATTTCTGGTTAGACACATTTACCTATCAGTTATCTCAACTTCGAATCCCGAAAAATCGTAATTTGTAACTCAACAATTATAGCTATTTTGAAAATAATGGTCCTTGGTATGAAATTTCATGAGGTCCCAAATATTACCTATAACCTATGGCAGGGCCAACTCTATCCTATAGGCATACCTAAAGGGCAAAACATAGAACGTTATTACTCCCAAATTTGTTAGGCGAGCTACCAGCTTGCACCAAGGTTTTGAATACGAAGAATGACAAACTGTCATACTTAAGACTTACAGCAAAATCATACAGTTTGAAACTTAAGAGACAAAGCATGTATTTTCTTATATCATTTAAGTACATTCATTGCATATCTTGTTCATTTATTTGTATACAACCCTTCATAACAATATGGATATTCGGTTAGTAGCATTATCTGCCTACACTATATTACATACAGTTTGAATGAAAATTTTTACCACGTAAGTTATGCTTGACAAGTATGGTATTGTTTTCAGTAAACCTACTTATAACATATTTTTATCCCAGTTTTTCAAAAAAATAAAATAAAATAAAAAAAAAACGATATCAAACTACTTAAGTACGAATTAATATTTTTGGTGGAATTTTTATTCAAAACGATAATTTTATTTTTTTGCGACCTGAAGCGTGAGATTTTTTTGAGAACGTAACGGTGGTGGGTGGGGTCAAGCGAAATTGATTCCCTACCGCGGGGTAACGGAAAATAAAATCCGGCCATTAAGTTGCCGCACCGAGTATTTATAGGCAAAACTACTCGGCGTTGTTTTCAGTCAGTGATCAGCTATCATTCGATGATTTTAATTTTCTTTTAAGAAATTCGAATTCAATGTACTAAAAAAAAAATTAACTTGTTTCATTATATGTAGAAGTTTTTTAACTTTAGGATTTTTTAAATTAAATTTTACTCGATTTTTTGTTTTATTAAAATAGTTGAAAATGAGTACCGATATAGTGATTGTATCTGCCGCTAGAACTCCGATTGGTAAGTTTACTAAATGTATCTTTTTTTTTAACAATGTTCATTTTCCCCGAAATAATTCTTTAATAATTTGAATCGCAGGAAACCTTAAAGGTAGCCTTTCCGATCTAAAAGCTCACGAGCTCGGTGCTATTGTAATCAAGGAAGTATTAGAGCGTGCTAATATCGCACCTGAAGATGTATCAGAGGTGATTTTAGGACAGGTAAAAAATATGATTATTTCATTTTTGGAATTATGCACTAAAATTGAAAAAAAAAATCCTCAATTAATTGTCTTTATAGGTACTTACAGCCGGTCAGGGCCAGAATCCTGCCAGACAAGCTGCTCTCAAAGCAGGACTTCCAAATACGGTTCCAGCCTACGGATTAAATATACTTTGTGGATCAGGAGTACAGTACGTTCAAATTCAGATAAGATATTTTAATTTAAAATCTCAACATTTCATTTTTTTATTTCCTTATTTAGATCGGTAGTCGACGGATACCTTCACATTTTAGGGGGTTTATCAAATATCGTTATTGCTGGAGGTCAAGAAAGTATGAGTCAAGCCCAACACACAGTTTATCTTAGACACGGTACAAAAGTAGGAGAATTTCAATTGGCCGATACGATTTATAAAGATGGCTTAAGTGATGCATTTCACAACTGTCTTATGGGGCATACTGGTTAGTAATAAAATTCGATGTGAATATAATTAATTTAGATTCAATAATTTAATTGCCAAGTTTTCTTTCAGCTGAATACGTCGCTAAAAAATACAACGTAACCAGAGCCGAACAAGATAAACAAGCTTTGCAATCACAATTCAGGGCAGAGAGAGCAATAAAAAATGGAAATTTTGCGAAGGAAATTGTTCCAGTAATAATTCAGAAGGGAAAAGAAAAAGTTACAGTTGATACTGATGAATATCCGAAATTTGGCACTACTCTAGAAACTCTTCAGAAACTGAAACCAGCTTTCGAACAAGTAGTTATAATTTCTTTTAAAAGTACATTCTGTAGGTAATTATAACGCGAATTTATTTTATAAGTTAAAACTTTACTTAAAGTACATATTCAGTAATTTATGAATAGAAAGAGCTACTATTTTATAAATTATCGAAAAGAAAATTCACTGATAAAACATGTTAGATTATGCGTAAATCAGATAGGAAGGTCGCGATTTTTAAGCGTTGACGTCCTATCGCCAAAATTTTAACAATTAACTATTCAATGTTTTCTACGTGCATAGGTACTTAGGTAGAAGGTAGTAGGTTTCAAATAGATATGCAACCAGCATAACAATATTCATTTATCCGTATTAAAATGTGACAAATTCTATTCTTTAGCGAGTACCCGATTGTAGCTGTGCAGTAAATGATTATGCATAAATAATTATGAATTTTAAAATGTTCATACGTTTACAGAATGACGAAAAAGGCACGGTTACCGCAGGTAATGCTTCTGGAATAAATGATGGAGCTGCTGCCATTGTTTTAATGAAAAAATCCGAAGCTGATCGCCGAAGTTTAGCTCCATTGGCAAAAATTGTTGGCTTTACGCGAATCGGACTACCACCTCTTTTGATGGGATTATCTCCTATTCAAGCTATTCAATCTTTAGTAAGTTCTTTGTCTATGAGATTTTCAACGTGTTGTAAGCTTTACGATACAACGTCCAGTAAAAATCTGTTTAGACTTAGTACTACCTCAGAATTTTTAATCAAAATGTAGATAGATACACTTACTTTTTTACGGTTCATTTGATCGATAAAATAATAAGCTTTGAAAGTTTGAACTAATGTTTCGAAATTTCCGTTTAATTTATAAGTTTTTGTTTTATTTAGTTGACAAAAATAGGATGGGGTAAAGATGAAGTAGATATTTACGAAATCAATGAAGCTTACGCTGCTCATGCACTCGTTATATTGAAAGAACTCGACCTTAATCCGGACAAGGTGAATATTTTTGGTGGAGCTGTGGCGCTTGGTCATCCTTTAGGTGCTTCAGGTATGTATCACCTATCGAATTATAACCTGTTCAAAATATTCAAGATCGTTTAACGTTATTTCTTATGTTTAGATATCCTTTAGTATTTTTACAATATGTTTTCATTATTAAAACTTCGGTTTTGTAGGTACTCGCGTTTTAGTCACACTTTTAAGCGCTCTGGAACAAACAGGTGGTAAAAAAGGTATTGCGTCGTTGTGCATCGGAGGCGGACAAGGGATCGCGATAGCAATCGAAAAATATTAACAATGTATTGAATATAATTAAGTAATGAGATTACCTATCCACTAATACCTATTTGTCATTTGCTGATATTCATATATATGTATATAAATACTTTACTCATGTATTAGTAATTCTGTGTTAGTTGAAAATGTTAATAAAATTTAATTTAAATACTTGATGTTTTTTTTTACTATCGAAATCAGCCGTTTAATATAAAGGTTTATACTTGGGTAACTAATTACCAACCTATCTCTCGCACACAGCTAAATCTCCTTTTTAATGACGAGTAAATGTTAACATAATTTTATTACTTGAATAGATGAAAGTTATGTATGAAGGCTATTGGTGCAAATCTTTCATCTCATTTCACAAAAAAACATAAAACCGAACGGTTCTCCGAATGACCTTATTATTTAAAATAGATATCATTTCAAAGGGTATTCCCAGATAACAATGGCGAAATGCCCTTGATCTCAGATTTTCAAAATCCTCACAAAACATTATTGGGTATTTTTTTTAAAAAAAAGTTAGGGCCCAAAAAATTTTCCATCCCTCCGTTAGAATATCGAAAAAACTTTTTTTTCAGAAAAAAAAATCTGTATTTACGCGTATTTAAGGAAAAATCATGATTTTAACTCAAATGTTTGAAGGGATGATGGATGTATCGACACGAATATTTCCAAAATTTTCCGCACTTTAGGAAGGGAAAAATTGACAAAAGAAAACTTTGAATTGCTGCAGCTGTTAACCGTAAAGGGGTACTTGAAATTTTTTTCGTCAATATACATGCGTTTTGATGAGTATAATTCTTGGAAATTTTTTTTATTTTTTTTTAGGTATGGACTGTTTTTAAAAACTCAAGCAACGCTCGAAAATGCGTTTTTCTCCGAAGTAATGGGTAGTACGGTAAAAATAAATCGAAGTAAACTTGTTATGCCAGATCTCGTTATTAAAATTTTTTGGTTGAGGAACATAATTACAGAATTGTGGGTATGGGCGTATGGATGCATGCGGGGTAAAGGATCAAAATGCGAAGAAGAGGTTTAAACAAAAAATAAACTCTGAATTCGTATTCTGCGTGTCAGAATAAGTCGAAAAGCAATCTTCTCCTAATTTTTTGATCCTCTTTCAACACGAAAAAAATTGCAACTTCGTTGAAATTTCGTATATTTACCTTATGTAGTGATATAAAATCGTAGAAAAGTCGCGTCAAACTTTCGCAGTCCCGTTTTGAGATCCAGCGGCATCTTCTCCCCAATTTTGAGGCAATACCTAAGTTGGCTACGTTGGTGTCGTTTTTCGTATAAATTCAACCCTCCAGTATAATAATGAAGTCAGGTTCATTATTTGACCTCAATAACATCTGATTTTGGGCATTGTGTTATATGTGTAAAAATGTAGTGGTTGCTCTGCCCTAAAACAGGAGTGTTCTTCAACTAATTCAGGTACGCTGAATAGAATCCGGAGTTTATTTTTCGTTTAAACCTTTTCGTTGCATTTTGACCCTTTACCCTCCATGCGCCCATACACACAATTTTGCAATTATTTTCCCCCAACCAAAATTTTAATACCGAAATCTGGTATAAAATTTCACGCTGAACAACTTTACTTCTATTCATTTTTACCGTATTACCCATTACTTCTGAGAAAAATGTATTTTTGAGCATTGTTTAAGTTCTTAAAAACGGAGCCATGCCTGAAAAAAAATGAAAAAAATGTCTAAGAATTATACTCATCAAAACGCATATATATTGGCGAAAAAAATTTCATGTACCCCATTAGGGTTAACAGCTGCAGCAATTCAAAGTTTGTCAATTTTTCCCTTCCTAAAGTGCGGAAAATTTTGGAAATATTCGTGTCGATACACCCATCATCCCTTCAAACATTTGAGTTAAAATCATGATTTTTCCTTAAATACGCGTAAATACAGATTTTTTTTTTTTTTAAAAAAAACGTTTTTTTGGTGTGGGGAAAATTTTTTTGTCCCTGAAAATTTGTTTAGAAATACGCAATAATGTTTTGTGAGAATTTTGATAAATCTGAGATCAGTTTAAAACGCTGACGAAAATAAATTTGAGTGATCAATGTTTATTAGATTTAGATTTCTATACTTAATGGTATTCTTATTCCTTTGAATTAATTATATCTCTACCTGTTACATGTAATGTCAGTGATGATTTTCTTGCATGATAAAAAATACTACGCTTATCACTAAGCTGGTAGGAATAACTACACAGCCTAAAACAGTGAGCATACATTTTCTATGGCTCTCACATTCACATTTTTAAATATCACAGCATATTATAAGAATGTGTAGGAAATGTAACATTTCCATAAACCTATCGGTGATTATCCAAATATGAAGTGCGTTATCATAGGAATATTTTTTGTTGATACATCTTGGTAAAATAGGTAGATAACTGCTAGCACTTTTTCAAAAAGCATCAGCTCTCTATATCTTAGCTGATTCTTTCAATATAACCCATATTCGACTTGAATAATTTATGCTACGAATGTATGGTGCGATTGCATTAAAGATATCATTTAGAAATTATATAAATATTGAATTTGTAACATGCATCAAAGCAATCGTCGGTACTAAATTGCATTGCATTAAGTTTAACTTTTAAGTTAAGTATGCATTTAAATAAGTAAAATGTAGGTAATTAAGTATACGTGAAATTAATTCATACTATTTAAGACATATCCTGGAAGTTTTTATAACATCGCGTGAAATCAAAGTGATAATTGCACTTGTCATGTGACGTGACCCATGATTCAACTCCTGTTTTGGTAGGTTGAATGCCTCTGAGATAATTTATTATGTAAATGCTTAGATACTTAGTTCACGGGCTTTACGCTTAATTAGGCAGATAACAGTCTTTCGGATCACTGTTATTCATTTTCCCCAACAAAAATTCACATATCAGATAGGTATTTATTTTAAAATGGGTAAGCTTAGTTACCCATGCATCATTGTTTGCGTTTTTGTTGTAATAACTTTTGAAAATCAATGATAAAGAAAATTACTTCAGATAAAAAACAAAAATTTTCTTCAAAAAAAAAACATTTCTTTACATTCTAGGATTTTACGAATTTCGAAAAATTTTTCCAAAACTAAGTACTTGTAGGTATACACACCGTTTTTAGAAATCATGTAGTAATTTTCCTCTTCTGACAAATATTTCAAAACATCTCAGTTTTTTCCATTTTACTTCTCAGTACATGAAATTAGAAATAATATCCTTGGTTTTTCTGCATGCAATATTCAGTTTGAAGATTACACCCCATATCGCAAAATCTCCATTTTCAATTGTGGGTCCATTATGTTCTTCATATCAGTTGCTGTTTGTACGGTACCTCATGATTGAAGCAAAGTCATTATTTGGAAGCAAGGAAAAAAAAGATCTACCTAACCTCCCGAATGGACTGCATTTACAGATCAACGCTTAAATTTTTCACAGGCACTTACGTGACCATTTTATCATTTCAGCTTTCATTTTTTCGACATCAATTATTTATAATGTACAAATTACAGGCACCTGCCTACTTACCTCAATTTGGGTGTACTTTGAACTTACAGGGCCACTTTGAATAGCAGCTTTGTAATATATTAAAATGAATCAAGCGCAAAATGAGCCACTGTTTCAATTGTTCAAAGTAACCCTGATATGTATTATTCTAAAAATTACGATTACGTAAATTTCTGCACTAAAGTTACAAGAATAGAATAACTTTAATTTTATAAAAAATTTGAATTATTATGGTAATTGATTTCAACTAAGACCAACTTGACCGTATTCCAATATCTATTAAAACATTATTGGTAACAAATTTCTTTCGAGTCAGATTCTCTTTACTACAGAGATCTTTCATTCTAACAATAAGTATGTAACCCATGGTGGCGTATTTAGATCGGCGGTTTTGGGTTCAACCCCCCCCACACCCTCCATGGGTGTTGGAAAGCCTGTAAATTGCTGATATCTATCTTATATTGTCTCAAGATTGAAAACCAAAATCTTGAAAATCCTTCATTTTTTGCCGCAAAACTTCGAAAAATGTATTTTTGATGGGTAAAAAATTGAACTTTTTTTTTCAAAATTATGCCCGAGCGAAGCTCACATCGATTCTAGCTTTTTATACATTGGTTTTCAAAAAAAAATTTATGTACCACTCCTTTATAATTTATTTTGTAAAGTACCTTCGATTTTGTTCAATTTTACATCCCAAGAGCACTATTTGGATGATGACAGCCAGATAACCGTTGTTTGTTCTCATGAAAGTCTACCTATAATATTTCAGGTGTAAAATTGTACAGAAAAAATTCACGCATAATATTAAAATAACTGCGTCCCTTCAAAGAATAGAGTAGACTAGAGTATTTGTATAAGTGTAGTGTGGGTTGTCAAATCGAGAGTTCAAAAACATGCAACAACACCCGGTAGCCTGTACGTAATATCACAATATCGATAACACTGGCGTGAAATTTTCTAGTACGTATTCAGTATTTATTATTGAAAAAATATGAAAATAAATTCTGATGTTTCTTTTAGGATTTGTTATTTTTTTTGAAAGTACAAATAGTATTTAATAGAATCTATATTGTACTTGCGATAGTTATTTACTCAGTAGGTACTAATATATTAAGAAGGTCGGAAGGTAGGTACCTAACTAAGTAGTAGATCATGTGCATTAGTGGCCGATGTTGATTTGTAGAAAGGCATTTTTTCTTTTGTTTATAGAAAAGCGGTTATAAAACTAATTACATATATAAAGAGATTGTTTGAAAAAAATCGTTGTTTCAAAGCACAATCGTTTGAAGTGTTGTTAGACCATGTAAATACGTACATTAGATACGTGGCACAGCAGTCAAAATTGGCTGAGCGAAAAATTTGAAAACTATTAGAAACAGGCCCTTGAGCAGGATTATTCCAAGGAAGGAGTTTTAGTGCTGCGTTACTACTTTCATAGGGTAACTGGAGTTGAATTCAAATTTTCGATTTCTAAGAATATTAAAGTTCATGTATTTGTCAAAAATGCATACACAATATGCCCGAACAAAACGAAGGCAAAAATTTTGGAAAAAATAGTGTTTTAGTCGTTAACGCAATTTCTTGAATTTAATAGTCCTATTTCCTAATAAAATTCTATTTTTTTCACTCGAGGGGTGTGGGGGTGGTGTTTTAATACCCTCCTGCTCTTGCTCTCAGGTCTGACCAGGGCAACTGAGGGGGGGAGGATGAAAATGAAAAATTTACCAACTGAAGCCTATAAATGAAATTGCACTGTTTTTAGTTGTACACGTTATCACTTATTATTTATCCTTGAAAATATTTGGTGGAATAGTGGTTTAACATTGGGCGAGAGGCGGCTTAAGCCTTCGTATGTCCCCCTCCCCCATCTCCTCCTATACTTATTATAATATCGTTTACAACTTGAGTGTAGAAGTTTGCACTGCCGGTCAACGCCACCTACGCCGATAGATTCCCGGCGCGCCGACTCGCCGCCACCAAATTGAAAAAATGCAGCGTGCGCCGCCATCATCCGGTTTTTTCCAATCCCTCAATGTGCCTTAATTCCTTCGAAATTTAGATTTTTTAATTTATACTTATTTGTTTTTTCACTCCTTGTTGCTGCCTCTGACAGTTCATTACCACTTATCGTTTCATTTTCCTTTTTGTCAAATTTCGTAAGAAAATGGAAAATGATTGCGTTTTTTTTTTTCAATAAAGTTAAATTTTTTCGTATTTTTCACTTTTACACTGTTGACGCCGCCACCGCTGCCGCTGTGTACAAGAATTGACCTCTACTCGAGTGTACAATCATCACATCATTTTTTTAAAAAACTTTTTACAGGGGAACCTGCATTGCTGTTCAAATTTTATGTGTTGATCTTATTTATTATCTTGAATGATAGATTTCATTACACTTTTCAGCAGATATCTTTGTTTTATATATTCTGAGGTGATTTCCAATTTAGGTGCTCAAAGCTGAGCCACAGAGTTGACTTACTCTTACATGAGTAATATTCCTGTTCGAACAACATACGAAGATGTTTGAAGCTTGAGCTGATGAGCTTAGGTACATACATGTGTAATGTGTATATACAACAATGTATGAAAATTAGTATTTTGTTCCTAAAAGCATTACTTACATAAGATGTTGCAATGGTTATTTAACCACATTACCTACAATTGGAATTCATTTACTTCACTCAGCAGTCTTATCTTTCATGTTTAAACTAAATTAACTGCGGATTTGAACTTCGTTATCCTTTTTTTTTATCAATATACAGTGCGTCATAAAATGAATTTTAACAAAGATGTTATTCATTCAATGTTATCACCTACGCAAGTTAAAGAATGGGCACTTGTAGTTGCGCTACAATTTAATCTCCGCTCCGGTGATAAGTTTGTAATAAAAATGTATCATAAAATAATTTTATGAAGTAATTGCTAATTATAGCTGCAAGTCAGTAATTCATACAATATTTAAGCTTCTACAGTAAAAAAAAAACGAATTTTTGGAAAAAAATTTGACTTACGTAAACTTTTATGCCTGTTTTTCATTTAAAATATGATTTTGTAATATACTGTGTGTACATAATAGGCAACGATCAACAGATGTACTTTCTTTATAACGATCTGTTGATTCTTTTTCAGAAGAAACTGTTCATCACATTTTTATATTGTACGGGTGCCAATGATGTATTTATTCTTCTAATCTCAAATTTTACTTGTTGGTAAAATCAAAATTCACTGTGAAAGTAGACCAGGCGAGGAAAATTTTGAGAAAGAATAGAACTTACTCCTCCAAATGCTATATTAAATGAGGCTTAGAAGTCAAATAAATAAAATAAGAAAACTTGAAATGACGTCTATTAATTAACAATTTTTCAGCTTCGAACCTACTTATTTCTTACTAGTTATCATATTTTGTTATGTATTTTGTAATTTTATTCTCCATGCAACTTGGCTACCTGCGTAAGATCATATTTAACACAGATCACCAGACAAAATCAAAGCATTAAAAGAAATTTAAAAGTATTTAATTTTTCTATGATTTTTCTCCGTCATAATACAAGTACCGTCATGCGTTAAAAATGAGTAAATTGTTGTTGTTGTTGTTGTTATTACACTGGTATATAAGCAGAGAGCAGATAAATAAAATTCACAGGAAACTAGATATCATTGCGGCTTTTACAGAACATGAGAATGATTATAATACCTACACATAACTTACACTTGTGAAGTTGAAAATTATATTCTTTTGAAGAAGGTAGACAATGTATTATAAAAATAACTGTAGAGTGTGTATTAAATTCTATTCTATGGCACTGTATTCTGCACAAGCAACTAAACGAGGTACTTGGTTCCTACATACGTAGCCATAGCCACATATGTAGGTAGTTGGGTATACAAAACATCTACATATGTACTATGTAGGTAGTGGAGACCTGCACGAGTATGAGTAGTACCCCTACCCGGACTCGTTGGCGAGTCATTGAATCATTTTTTGGCGTTCGCATTTTGACTCGTATCACCTACTACTCCAACTTGCGCCCACATTCTTTCTCTTTATCGTCTCTGTTATCATGTTCTTTATCATCACTGACGCAATAGCCCAGTCATTTTAACAAATTTTTGTGCCGAAGCTAGAAGAAATTGATGGAAAGTTGAACTTCACATTTTAGGTATAGGTTAGTCCCACCAACAAAAGACTAAAATGTGCACCTGCCGACTCGTACGCTACCTTTTTAGGGATGAAAAACCACCCTGAAAACCGGGTTTCTGACTGAACTGCCGAAATTATAGGTTAAAGGGAAAAAAGTTTTAGACAAATTTCGACGCTGAATTTCCTATAAGATGCGTTCATTTGATTGTTTTCAAAGTTCCATTTTGGGGTCTGCAGTACGGGATAAAATTTACCAAGTGGCAAGCCAAACAAGCGCTCAAAAAACTCGTCTTTGGACGGACTTTCGCCTGTGGCTGTTGTTCTTTTTAAATATGAAACAATAAACCAACTATTCATTAAAAAAACGTCATTTTGCACTGAAAATCATGCTTGTTTCACATTTTTAGAAGTCCGCAAAGTATATACAAGGACGAATGACCGCTGAAAAAATGCATCCACGAACTACATATAAGGCCGAACAATCGCTCAAAAAACTAAGTATTGATAAAAAACCAACAATGTGCACTAACGAAAATACAGTTTTTTAGTTAATCATCGCTTATTATTTTATATTTCAAAAAAATCGGCTCTATCACACTGATCTGTATTCCAAGACGCGTCATTTGAGCGGTCATTTGTCCTTCTACGTACTTCCTGGACTTCAAAAAATATAGAACAAAAAATACGCCATACCACCCATATCCCCAAGAAGTGACCATGTAAACCTTCTCTCTATGAGAAAATCTGGTTAAAAAGATACCGAACAGCCTTACATGCTACATTACAAAATTGCAAATTTCATTTTCAAAAATTACTTAGCTATTGTTTCATACAAATAAAATGATTCATTAATGGTGATTGTAGAAAATCATAATTGTTATTTAAGTATATGTATATATACTAGATTTTGTGATGATCCATAAGTATTTGAATGACACCAGGGAAAGAACAAAGAATGAATAGGAATGGTTATAGAACCAAATGAAGCTCAATGAACGCTGCAGAGAAGAAAAATTTTGGAACTCTTCAAAATGAGAATGCGTTCTTTAAAAACTAAAGAAGATGTGTTCTTGCAACACTGCTTATTATACACCACTTCTCAATATTTCTATTTGTACGTTGGTTGAACTTGTTATAGGTACTTCTCAAATTTCTTCATTAGTTTTGTTTTGCTTCAAAAAGTGCTTAGCTACCTCTTGCAGAGCCTCCTGGTGACTTTCCTCATAACCATCCTAGTGACCCTCGTCTTTAGCTTCAATCAAGTTCTTTCACTCTTCATTGAACTTTCCATTCCCATTTTGAATGATAACCGCCTCATTTTTATAAATTGGTTCTAGTTTCTTAGGAAACGTTACATCCTTCATATGTTTCAAGAAATGGATCCATTTCTCATAACTGGTCCAACTGTATGTAGGTTCTTGGTGTTCAAATCTTTGTAAATCAATAAACAGGAAATAAAATTTTGATTCTTGACCAAACTTTTCAATATGAGTGTAAATAGAATATGTAGGATGGTCTTTTTGCTTTTTAGCCTTTTCTATCTCCGTTAAAGTTCGTACAAATGGTTTTTCAGATAGCTTTTCTGCGATAATGATAAGGATAATTTTTGGGACTTCTGTGTAGAGTTCTCAATTGTTTGAGGTTCTATCATGTCGTTTGTGGAATTCGTTAAATTTTTCTTAAATGCCTTCACAACTAAGTGTAGATAACACCGGTGTATTGAATGATGTAAATCCTATATCCCTCCAAGTTAAACGACTAATACCGAAGTAAGCCGATGTCTTTTGAGTCATTTCACTTCGTACAACGGATAACATCTAGTCAGTTTGCCTATTCTACAGAAATTGTGTTTAGTGCTCCTATATTTTTATACAAGAACTAAAAAATGGAAAAAATATTTGATTCCATACCATGTCTACAATGTGCAATAATGTTTATTGCTATCTACAAAATCTTTATCACTTTTTCAATTATTATTGTAGAAAATATGGTAGGAAAACCAGCGATGGAAAAACATCGTAGAATTGGGGTGAAATAAGTTGAAATACTAATTAATACACAAATTTTTGTTTTAGATTTAAAAAATGATAATTTTCCATAGTGTTCATAACTTCTTATAAACTTGTTCTTAAACCGTTTATGATATTACAGTACTCTGTTCACTTGGCTGAATAATGTCTTGCTTAAATTTTGCATTTCGCACTCGAAGTGTATTAAATCAGTTTTTATTAAAAAAAGTACAAAATCAATCTTTATTAAGCTTTAGTACATCTCATAATTGTCTGTATAAAGTTGAAAAACAAGTAAATAATCCAACTTGTATTTCAAATGAATTTCGTAATTCACCTAGTGATATTAGCAATGAAGGTGAACAATTCAGATACTTACTACGAAATTCCAATTTTATCAACGTAAGTTTTTTTAATAATGTTTTTTTCTTATGAATATTTCTCACAGTAGACTTAATGAAAATTTACAGATGGGTGATCCAGAGAATAAAATTGTAGAAGGAAAAATATTTCATGTTGTAAAAGATGATTTATACATAGATTTTGGCTGGAAATTCTACTGCGTTTGCCCTAGACCTTCGAAGAACGGGCGGTATGTATGATGGTTATTGATTTCTTGTAAAAATCATTAGTTTTTATCCTAATCTTTCTTTTAATTTTCCAGTTTATACGTTAGAGGAAGCACTGTTTTACTGAAAATAAAGGATTTAGAATTATCAACAAAATTTCTTGGTTCTGAGAAAGATTTAACTTTATTAGAAGCTGATGCAACAATCGTCCGATTAATTTACTCTCCTGCAAAATCAGAGTGATAAACGGAAGAATATTGAGAAACAACATGTAGTCATTTGAAATGAAGGTAGAACTCTTTTATGAACGGAACTGTTTTCCACTTCGATATCATCTCACAAAGGCAAACGATAAAACAAATTTTAAATAAAAACCAGTGTCAGTTCTGTATTTTTAAAATATCGTTGTTAACACTACCCAATAACATGTATGTTATTTATCAGTCAATATAAATTAAAAAAAAATTTAAAATGCTTTCATTAAACAAAAAAATGCACGATTATAATTGGTAATAATAAAATCTAATTTAAAGATAAGATTTTCAGGCACTTCTCAATTCATCTACAATAATGAACTTCAGTGGTATGAGTAACACTGAACGAAAAAATGTTATTGCTGTGTACAGTTGACAGCTTACAGTTAAGGGTTCAAACAAAACAATCACATGTCAGAATAACAGGCGTAACTTTGAGAACACCGTAACAACCACTTTGAACACACTACAAAACGTTCGCGCAACGTTAAACAATTAAGAGTAAAACACAATTTAACTGAAACAGACATGTAACGAAAATTTTTAAAAATTAAATATATACTACATAAAAAAATAAAATCAGTTTCTGACTTCTTTTTCATCACAGTTTTCGTTGAGCGTAGAACAGGAACTGTTATTTTACGTTTTCAGATCAAAACCGTTCACAACATCTAGTTGAAAATAAATAATTACTTATATACCTATTCATTTCACATAGATATGAAATTTTTTAAAAATACGTACGACTAATATTGTTTGATTTTTCGTTTATATGGGACAACAGAAGCATGTTAAAAATAAAAACATATTTTCAATTAAAAGCAAAGAAAGTAATTTAAAAAAATAGTCATCTAATTTCATGAAAAGAAATTATTGGAAATGTTGAAAATCTGGATATAAAAGCTAGATGAACATCTTAATGAAATATACCCTGTAATAATGAAAGATTGATGTGAAAAAATTAGAATATACAATAATGGCCACCTAAATTTAAAATATTTTCAATTCATAGAGATAAACTATCGTTAAAATTTCATTACATAATGCACCATTATTCCACCAATATAATATGTTAATAAAAATACGGTATGGTTTTTCAATCATGCAAAATACTCCTGAAAGTTACGCCCTTCAGTAAATGTCACACAATAACTAAAAAAAAATAAATAACTCAGGGAAAATGATAGGAAAAAGGAAAAACAGAGAAAACAATGTTAATAGCGGGAGAAAAATTCGTAATAGTTATCAAAAATTTTGTTGACGTTTTCTTTTTAAATCTATAGCATCCAAGATGGGCTGTCGTTTTGTTTGGTATCGTTTACGAAGTTCTTCTATTTCTCTTTCCATTTCAGAATCTAACGTACTCATTCGTTGTTGAAGCTCTTCGTAACTTAAAAATTTCAACTGTAAATCATAAAAAATTATAAAGGTATGTCATTGGTACCACAACAGTAAAATGAAGATTTCAATTTGCTTCAGTTTTTGCATTATTGGATGAAATAGATTGGTATTTCGATATTCACCTCCACATACAATTATTTTTTGATTTACGAGTTTAAAAATACTTTTCATTTATTAGAAAAAAAAAATTACTCAACAGTCTTATTCTTTTATTAGATTAGTTTTCTAGTAAAGAAGAGAAAATCGTTGAAAATAACGAATGATAATTATATTTTGGGTCGTATGCAGGAATTCCAGTGTTTTAATCTATGAATGCTGAACTGGAGTAAAACTAAATTTTTTTTCTAATAAAATACTCAGAGTTTAGTTACAAGTATGATCCACGTTTAAATTATTGTATGCAACTTACGAATTCGAAATCTCCTTCTACAATAGCTGAACGATATTTATTATGAACGACTAGTTCAGGTTTCACTTCTTCGTTGTTGACTTTTGATGACGTTAAAGGTGACTGTTCTACTAATCTAGGTGGCACAGTGTAGTCCTAGAAATAAAACTCAAAATAATAAACTACTCAAGATGTACAATTATTCTGTGTTACATACGTACAGCAGCACTTTGTTGCTGAACAGAGGGTAGCAGATTAACTGAATTCATATTGACTATCGGTGATTGACTTTTAAAAAATAAAGTGGACGGTAACTGTCTTGAATCCTGGATTGAAAACATAATTTACAATATTATATTGTAATAAAATACACTTGGACACACAGAATGTTAGTAAATACCTTATAATTATTTTCCGATTCTTTTTTATCAAAATGATCCATAAAAGGTGGGCGATACTTTTTTCCGTAATCAGCAGAACCGGTATCATGTCCTAAATAGTACATATTCAGAGTTACTGTGTACGATTTGAATAGAAATGTCGTGAATAAATAAAACAAACAATACTTTTCATTGTTGCTTCGTCATCTGTATCATCACTATTAATTACCATTGTATTTAAATCTTCAGTTAAAGTACTCATTTTAGTGGTCAAACTTCCAGCACCTTTCAACATCTCTGGTACCAAAGTTTTATCATTATCATCAATGTCACCTCGCATCAGTGTTTTGGATGCGGCGTCATCAACCTATTGGTAAAAAATGTATCAAACATTTATAAATATAAGAATGAACTTATTTCAAGAAAACATTAAAGTACGATAAATGAATAATAATTTTTGAGACTTTGTCAATGAATATTCTTCATACCAGAGCAATATTATTTCTTTTATTGTCCATATTAGCGGCAGCGTAATTTTGATTTTCTCTGATTTCTCTGGCTTCTAATATCATTTGACTCAGTATAGTAGGTGGTTTAGCATTTTCTGTACAGATACCTAATTAGTGCAATATTTCAAAAGAATAAAAGGAATGAGAATAAAAGATTTAGGTACTTATAAAATCATGTTGAAGCATGTCACTAGCTGAAGCTCTTTCCTCAGGATTCTTCACCAAACAACGATTAACGAAGTCAATAAATTCTGGAGACCACTTATTCAATTCTCTCAAAGATGGAGGTGGCTTTGTAGGTATCATAAATATTGCTCTCATAGGATGAATATCACCATAAGGAGGCTTTCCTTCTGCCATTTCCAGAGCTGTTATACCTAAAGATGATGGAGATGAAGTATAAATTATTCTAATTTAAGACTAAATGTATTCCATACGTTTACAATAAAATCGTACCGAGGCTCCATATATCTGCTACACAATCATAACCTATTTCCTGAATTACTTCCGGCGCCATCCAGAACGGGGTACCAATGACGGTATTTCGTTTAGCCATTGTATCCTAGACATATACCAAACGTTATAAAACAAAAATGGTTATCATGTCGTTAATGCACCAAAAAATACCGTTAGTTGCCCGGCAACGCCGAAATCAGCCAATTTAGCATGACCTTCGGTATTCAATAGAATGTTTCCTGCTTTTATGTCTCTATGAATTTTTCTTCTCAAATGTAAGTATTCCAAGCCTTTCAAAGTATCCGACAAAATGGTAGCAATTTCGTCCTCAGTGAGTGTTTTCTTACGCAGTCTCATTATGTCAGAAACCGAACCAGCACCGCAGTATTCCATAACGATCTGAAACCAACAAAATAATTCAACATCGGATGTAATTGTTTAGATTGAAGTAGCATGTTTTCCATTTTATAATTACCCATAAGTCCGTATTTTTGAAATAAGAACCGTAATACTTCACTACATAAGGACTATCACATTGCTGCATGATAGAAATCTCTTTTATAATTTCATGTAATTCTGTATCTACTGGAACTTGCTTGATAGCAAGCACTTGGCCTGACTCTTTATGTAAAGCTTTATATACGCTGCCATAAGATCTAAAAATAAAAAAATATCTCAAGAAATAACAATTGCAAAAATATACTTGTCGATGTTTCGTTATTTATTTACCCTTCTCCTAATTTGCAAATGATATCAAAGACCTCCTCTGGTTGCCTTGTTAAACTTTCCTCGGATAGTTTCTTAAGTTCGCTACAAGTCATAACAAAACAAACGCTCAGTTATGTGATGTTGTATAGAAGTATGGAGCAAGAATTACTCAAAACGAGTAATGGTTTGAAATTAATTTAAAACTAAATATCATAGTTGAATATTTCACAAGAAATGTGCAATAAAATGTTACCTTTTTGAAGACATATTGAAACCACGAAGATTGTTGAGTGAAACTTAATAAATGAAATCTCAAGGCTCGTGAAAAATAAGAGAACGATTGTCTGTACATCAATAGCATTCGAAGTTTTCGGTTTCACTCAAAAATGGTGAGAAGCTACAATGTTGGACAACAAAATAGTAAAGAAAAACACAATTATTTTGCGATTCTCCGCAATCATCAGTTTTAAGCAAAGAGCAGATAAATGATGTTTTTCATTTTTTGGGATACTTTTTTTATTGTTTATAGTAACGCATTTTCAACAAGTATTAGTAAAAAATGAAATTTAACTGTTGTATTCTACTTTTTTAACTTTCAAGCATACTTTTTAAAACCTGAAATAAACACTACACACACATACATCACGGATTAAGAATTAGCCAAAGCCTAATTTTATAGTGTAAGTTATGTTGGTAAAAGATATGTGAACGTGAAATTTATGGTGAAATGGGAGAAAAACCTAAACTGGAAAAAAGAACGTGAACAACACACCAAAATTTTATCTTTTTATCCATGAAAACTTCCTAAAATTATTTCAACAATCCGACAACTCTGTTGGTCAACACTGCTAACTTGGAAAGATTTAAACTAATGAAATGCTGAAATTTATTAATGTTTTGTTATTATCCAATCATAGCATTGTCAATAGAATATCTAAATATAGATGCACCAATAAGATTGAATTCTGATAATATGTATATATACATGCATGAACGAAGACGTGATAACAATTAACAAATTTACATTTTTTTTTTCGTGATTGTAATTTATAATGTATGATATAAATGTAATATTCTAATATTCATTTAAATTCAATTTAAGTTCAGTGCTTCAGACTTCAGTTTTCAAAGTAATTATTTCATGAGTTTTTAAATCGATTTCAGTGTAATAAGTATAATATATTAATTGGACAATTAAATGTTGCTTGTTGTATTACATGTGAGCTTAATTAAGAAATGTAGACATAATATTTGTTTGCATTGATCAATTTATTTGAGAACCATGCAAGCGAAAAAACGGTTTTCTTTGATATTCTTTTGTGTGGTGGTATTTCTTTATTTCTATGCGCATCGAGAAGTCTTAAAAAAAGAAGAATTGCCCACTATTATACACGAAGAATTACCCTCTTACTTCGATTTATGGGTACAAGAGCTTAGTCAGAACGATCCTGAAATAGGCCCATCATTAGCTTTGAGAAGTAGAGGTAATACTTTAGATGATGATTCTGCAAAACCAAATTTTCTATCGGCAATAACGAGGAAATGCCGAATGGAAACGTGTTTTGATTTTTCAAAATGTAGAAACGGTTTTAAAGTTTACATTTATCCAGAGGTTGATGTTGAAGAGAGTGAAGTTAAGAGCGCTTTGTATCAGAAGATTATAGATGTGGTGAACGAATCTAGGTATAATACTAGTGACCCAAATGATGCCTGTTTGTTTATTACTACTATTGATACACTGAGTAGAGATCGTGGCTCAGATGATTATGTTTCTAATGTTCCGCTGAAACTAAGATCACTCAAGTATTGGAACGGTGGAAGAAATCATTTAATATTTAATTTATATTCTGGAAGTTGGCCCCATTACGTAGAAGATGATTTAGGCTTTGATTCAGGAGAAGCTATTTTAGCGAAAGCTAGTATGTCCGTATCAACGATGAGACCAGGATTCGATATTTCGATTCCTTTATTCCCAAAAGTAAATCATCACTTTGAGTACCTTACATATCTTTTCAGTAATGTTTTTGAAATGTGAATAATCGTTTTTGCTATTTCTGTAGACACATCCTAAAAGAGGAGGAGAGCAAGGTGCAATGAAAGAAAATAAATTTCCAGTTAATAAAAAGTATTTGTTAGCTTTCAAAGGAAAACGGTATGTGCATGGAATAGGTTCAGACACACGAAACTCATTGCATCATTTACATAATGATGAAGATGTTATCATGCTAACTACTTGTCAACATGGCAAGTATTGGGAAAAATGGAAAGATGAACGATGTGACGAAGATAATGCGCTGTACAGCAAGTGAGAAAAAATTTAAGTACCACGGTATTGGAATGAAACTTTTATTAATATTTTTCATTAATGCAGGTATGATTACCAATTACTTCTTCTCAATTCTTCTTTTTGTCTTATTCCAAGAGGTCGACGATTAGGGACTTTTAGATTTCTGGAAGCTTTACAAGGTGGATGTATTCCAGTTTTACTTTCTAACGGTTGGGCTTTGCCATTTGAAGAAGTGATCGACTGGAGTAAAGCAGCTATTTTGGCCAATGAACAATTGCTATATGAGGTAACCGCAGTTTTATTACAATGATTTAAATATTTATTTTTTCGTAATAATTTTTCATCATTAGTTACCAGATATTGTTCGTTCGATTCCGGAATCAAAAGCATTTATTTTGCGTCAACAGACCCAAGTTTTATGGGAGCAATACTTTTCTTCAATTGAGAAAATTGTTTTCACAACTTTTGAGGTATAAATTGAAAACTTGCTAGCAAGCATTTTCTAAAGATTCTGTGTACACAATTTCCTTCATTTTTTGTTACCTTTCAAGATTATTCGTCAGAGATTACCTACTCAGCGATTTCATGATGGGCTGGTATGGAATACATCTCCAGGGGCACTACTGGTTCAAAATAATTTATCAGACTCCTTACGGCATCATCCGTTTCATTATGATATTTTCGGTATTACTCCACTCCCGTATTTTACTGCCGTTATATATTCTCAAATGTCTCACTCAGTTACTGGTAATTCACCGATATACCGTTTGCTGCGTAGTATTGCTCGAAGCCAATACGTAACTGAAGTATGTTGCTTTTCACAAAAGATATTCTGTTTTTAATGGTTTACTGATTACTTAGGATAATATTTGAAAATAAATAACATTGCGTTTTACTCCTAGATAATCATTATTTGGTGCAACGATAAAATAAGTCCACAACAAATAAGATGGCCTTCCTTTTCTCGTATACGTTTCACGATAATTCATAGTCCTGGAGTAATGCAACGATTTCGACTATTTAAAGAAATTCAAACGGAAGCTATTCTGTCCTTAGATGAAGATGTTGTATTAACCACTGATGAAATTGATTTTGCTTTCCAAGTTTGGAGAAATTTTCCTGATCGTATTGTAGGGTATCCAGCTAGATCTCATTATTGGGATGAATTTAAGGTACTACGTTAAAAGTTACAGTAAAAATTGAATGCATGACAATGATTTATTAAAAATTATATTTGAAATTTCAGAATAATTGGGGTTATACATCAAAGTGGACAAATGATTATTCAATTGTGTTGACAGGAGCTGCTTTTTATCATAAGTATTATAATTATCTTTATACCGAATGGCTTGGTCCTACTATGTTGAAGACAGTTGAGCAATCTAATAATTGCGAAGACATTTTAATGAATTTTCTCGTGAGCCACGTTACTCATCAATCACCTATAAAAGTTACACAAAGAAAACATTATAAAGAACAATCAGCCACCCGTACTTTTTCCAGGTATTGATGTACAACTTGAGTGATTCATACACGCTGGCGCGCTTTTTGTTTACCGTATTAACTTTTCTGCTCGAAATGTTGTAGATCTCCGTGGAACGATCCAGATCATTTTACTCAACGACAAGTTTGTCTGAATACTTTTGTGGCATTATTTGGATACATGCCATTGGTTAGGTCTAATTTGAGATTAGATCCAATATTGTTTAAAGATCCGGTTTCTAATCTTAGGAAAAAATATCGTCAAATCGAATTGGTGGAGAGTTAATGGGTATACTCTGTTTCAAACATTTCTCCCATTGTGAATTGTGATCAATTTTTTATCCGCGTTTCTTTTATTTCTTTATTGTTGTTTTTTAATATTTTTATATTTTTGTACTGTGTAATGCCATTTTCTATCATTCTAGTCATGTGGTCGTATGTATTTTATTTCAATATACAAGACTGAAGTTCTTATTTCGTTTACTTATCAATTTTTGATTATTGTTTATGCATTTTTTGAAAATGAAAAATTTCTAGTAGCGATCAATAGACTATGACTTCACCTTCAGGCTTCAATATTGACATTATTAAAACTAACCTCCTACAAGTATCGGTAGAAAAATAAACGCATACTTCTAACACGGAAATGAGCTATAACATGATTAGAACTGCAAAGTAAATTACATGTAGGGTTTTCTTAAATTAATTTGAAACCAATGGACTAAAAAAACAAAGAAAAATCTGAAAAACTGTTCTCGCTCGGTCTCGTAGAGTCGTAAAGTTGTACACTCATTCTTTATGTGGGCAATTTTACCTTGTGCATGAAATCAGCGCATTCTTTAGTAAACAAGTGTAATGTATGCAATTTAAACTATAATGGGCGTTAACACAAAACGAACCCATTGCAGCGTTTTTCAAATATGATAACTTTTTAAAATTTATGATTTTTTAATTGATAGATAAGATGTGTTCAGAGAAATATTTATGATATACGAAACAAATAACGAGTGTAAGAAATTCGTCATATCTTTCTCACATTATGTTCTTCTATCTATAAGTATAGTTATTTAAAAATATCGGTCGAGTCAACTTTACGGGATACCTCTCATGCGGATATTTGAAAAAAAACCCTGTTATAAAAATTTTACCTTATAATCAAATATGTTTAAATATTTTGTACTGGCGTTCATTTTTTACTATGGTAAGTAATTACTTATTTAATCTAAATTCAAATAAAATTCACCGAAAAGTTCATTTGTTGAGATATATCACCTTATTTCTTGCAGGCTGCATTGAATCAGTCGAAAAAAATTCGTTATCATGTAATATTCCACCTGTTGTTAGAGGGAAATGGTTTTCTTGGGAAAGGAAAGAAACATTTACCGAATTTGATGGCAACAGTATGTCTCAAAAAGGCCACTGTATTGACATGAAAGAAGAATTTCACGTGAATTATACTTTTGTTTTTTTCAACGAACAAAGTAAATGTTATTACTGTGTCAAAATACTGGTACGAACAGTCAATGTATTGGAAAAAATCGAAAGTAAGTAGCGTGTTTGAGTGTTTTGTTCATTTCAAATAGCTTAACTTGAATGTACTTTCCAGCTGGCTGTGTTACCGTCTCCAGTGGTGAACATCCTTCTGTAGATTTAATTTGTAGAGAATTAAAAGAGGATCAACAATTAGCTACATTATTTTCGGAAAATTTTGTCCCTGTCAATTGTCGTTCAAGCCTGGAAGGAGTTTGGCAGTTCACGTACCAAGTAATTTCATTAATTATTGAAGCGGAATCTCAGATTTTAATAGTACTAACTGCTGGACATTTTATATTAGAATCGCTTTCGATTTACTGGTGAATGTAACCATCCCGAAGCTCATATTAGATCTTGTCAAGTTGCGGGAACTCAGTTTTTGATTACTAATCAGAAGTTCAACATATCTTATAAATCATGTCCAGGAATGAGTGGAACTTACGATGGAGGTTGATTTTATTCATACAAGTATTTCTTCATTGAAGTGTGTTTTTTTAGTAGAATAATTCTTGATTGTTTTTCTTACATTCATTATAGTGGTGGAATACAGTTGTTTAGGAGATTGGTTTGTTGATAAAAATCATTTCTTTGCTGTTGCCAACACTAAAGAATCTCGAATTGATGAGAAATATAGATGTTTTTTGAAAAATCGTGATGATGATTTGTACATTGGTGTATCTATTACAGCAGAATGTAATACTCTCAAATCACCCGAAAACAGCCCCGAAAGATTACGTATCACACCTGGTAAAAGATTGAAAGATAATTTATCATGTTTGAATTAACACGAAATTTGATTTAGTTATTTTTTTCAGTAAAAGCCGAAGTTGTAGAAGCAGGTTGTCGGTTGCCTCAAAATTTCACAGGTGAATGGGTGAACACAGCGAATATTGATGCCGACGTAAGCATCAATGAGACGCATATTGTGGAAACATGGTATCCTGACGCAGGACGTTATAGGAAAACCATCTATGTATGTCAGGAGCAAAGAGATTCACGATTTATGATGGCTAGATTAACCGTTGATGGATGGTAAACATAGTACACGTATCTTCATATGTGTTCATTTACTTTTTAGTTATGCAAATAATGATTCATTATTTTTTTTCAGTCAAAAAGATTTCATTTGTTTTGATTTTGTATCTCGTCATCATAACGTTATAAGATACAGAAAAGGATTAGCTGTAATTAAAAACAACTTCCATACTGTTTGTTCTTGGGTGCAGTTTCCTAATAAAGAAGAATGGAATTATGATTTATTTTTAGGTGTTTTATTTGGTTCTTCTGTTGTTTCGTCTTGTATGAGCTAAAAGTTCTAATTACCTCTATATTTTTCCAGCGAAAAATCCAGTTCCTGTACCCTGTCCAGTTGCCGGAAAATATAAATTCAAGCAAAAAGGTGACGTACCTTTTGTAACTCGTATCCTTGGTGGTGTTACTCAGTCGCCTCGTCCAAATATATACTGTAAAGAAAATATTTCTGATTTATCGGTATGTGACACTGAACAGAAAGAAATGTGGATTGATGAGAATTACTGTTTATCTGTCGATCATCGTGGCCGGCCAGTCGATATATACAGTAAGTTCGTGAAGTAAACAAAGTTGAATGCTTGAATCGAAATTGATTTGTTATGTTTTTTTTTCAGGTGATCCTGATTACAAGATGAAATGTATTGGGTATTGGAAAGAAAATTTGAAATCGTATTTGATTACTTATGATGAATTAGATGCATTTACCAAATATAGATGCTGGGTTAGTGTATTACATTTAGTGTAACAAAATTGAATCTGATTTATTTTTGAAATAATTTTTTTAATTTGAATAGCTATATCAAAGATCTGACTTGAATAAATTAATGATGTCGCAAGCAGTTGGACCATTTTGTAGTGTAAAACAAGATATTACTAGTTGGAATTATACAGAAGGAGCAGCTGTAGCATTAGAACTACAAGAATATGAAAGAGAAAGTAAGATTCAAAACGAAATTGGCATTTTTAATTTGCCCATCTTTTTTTTTATACTTCATCAAATAAATCACTAATAATTATTGACTTTCTGTAGGAGATCAATGCCCCATGAACTTCGACGATGGATCGAATCCATGGAAAAATTCTGATTATACAGTACAAATTTTAGATGTGGGTGGTGCTGTGAATTTATACTCAAGGATCTCTACTATAAGTTTGATATCAATTGGTTTAATAAGTTTGTACAATTTGATTTAGATTTACTAGAATGTAAATCCGACTGAGAGTTATCTTGTACCAAGTGTACCGTTTTTTACACATTTATTTAAGAATTTGTCATTATTTTAAGAACCACAATCTCGTAATTTTATTTTGAAAGACATGTTATGATAACTGAAGAAATGATCTGGTACATTTAAACTCGCTGAGAAAAAATATATGCGAGTAAAAATAGGGATATCTTTATGTTGTTAGTGTACATGATCGAAGTATGGATTTTCAAGTATTTTTTGTGATGCATTCATTGACTGTAGTTTCAGTCGTATTTATTTATATTCGTGAATATTTAATTTATTGGTTGTAATTCACTGTCTAATTTTTTTTTAATGTTTCCGTTAAATTTTATATAAAATTGTATACTACGCTTATTATTTGTGAGGTAAAGTTTTAAATCAAGATCTGAGCAGTTAACATATTATCATTGCCTGAATATTAACTGATGTTTTATCTGTGATTAGCAATTTTTCCGTCCTTGAGTAGTTACTCTCTTTTTTGTAAGTTTCGGTGTTAATTTTATAAATTATTATTTATTTTAATATCACAGTATTGCTTTTATAATCGTAAACGTAGATTTATATCTATAATCATGTCTCGTAATGTTGAAATATCATGAACTTCTGATGTAGTCTCCCAACACTGCTGAAGTAACTTTTTTGAAATACCATGTACATAATTTTTAAATTTTATTGCTTAAGTATAATTATGTTATAATTTTATACTTCATTTTATCATTGTAAATACCTTTTTTCACAGGTATTTCTTTTTTTTTAAATTTGTAAATTATATTGAAAATAAAAAATGTGCTCAACATAATGTGCATGTGATCGTGATGTAAATAATTAATGTTAAAAACTGAAAACATATTTTTGAAGGTACTTATACGTACGTGGTCGAAAACTGTGAAGTAAACGTCCAATGTACATGTATTACGTTTAATGAGACTAAAGCAAGTTGAATTAATGAATTTATTACGAAGTCCAAAGAAAATGGTGATGCCATGTAATAAAAAAAATATTGCGAAAAAATGAAAATAATTTAAAAAAAAAATTAATGTGTTTACTTCAACATCTAGATTTAGTAAAGTTTAGAAGACAGAATCCATTCCACCCCGTGTATCAAAATAAACTTGGAAATGGAAACTAAACAAACTAATTAAATTTGAAATTCACATTTTGAGAAAAAAGCAAAAACAAAACAATAAAAAGTTTTTTAATTTTTACTTTCATCAATTTGTTATTTACAGTCATTACTGGTTTAGTACTGCCTGCTTACTTAATTTGCCCACTTGCGCAGTCAAAGCAGTAATCAAGTTGTCAAAATAGCGGGACAACGCAGCTGTTTTGAATATTTATTATCATGATTTGAAAATGAAAATTTGAAAGTTGGAACCGTTGTATAGATTGAATTTGGAGTGGAATATGAAATACGGTGAAATAATTAAATTCGAGAACGGCAGAAAAATGTAATGGCTATTTGAGTTTCATTTTGTTTGTGAAACTTGTAAGCAAATGTTAGAAGTTTGTCCCGTGTGTTTTTGTGTCTAGTGATGACTGAACCTCAAGTAACTGAACATATATGAATACTTTTCAACAATAAAGAAAGCGGGTCTCGGAACTTTTTTTACTGCCGAAAAGAAAAAATGGGTACTGCGTCATTAATATGAACGACCTATCTTGAAGTGGTATTATTGTTAAAGTCTCACCATGGCGGATTGTTCAATTATTCAATGCGCTGGTACCATAGAATGGACTGATCAACAGAAGAAGGTCATTAAAAGAGTCAAATATTCTTTAGTTACTGTAAAAATATTGAGAAATGAATTTAGAGAATTGGTACTGAGTTTAGAATGCGGCAAAGCAATCCATAAATTTTACCTCAATGATGTGAATATTCACAAAAAATTTATTGGCGAAGGTAAAGCAACCATTACGTTTCCTAAAAATAATGTTGTCGTGATGTTATCCAATGCACCTTCAGCTCAATTGGTACCATTTCTAAAAACCCTTTTTGTGAAAATCACGAGTAAAAAGCAGTCTCCCAAAGTCAAATTACGAGAGCAACTTTTATCTGAAAAACCTCACACCTTGGATGATGTTAGTCCAGTGAATAGTAAGGATATAAAAAGACTCAACACCGATGTACATCTGAGGGAAAAAATTCTTATTGATCTTCAAATGAAAAAAAAACGAGCTCTTGAAGATCAAACCAGTCAAGTATGCAGTTTACCGAAATATTTTTTAGCTCCATTGTTCGTGTAGTAACCTGTTCATTGTATTTTTTCAGTCTGCCAAGAAACAGACTCTACTGAATCTAATTCAAAATTCAAAACTGACTGTTGAACAAGAAGAAGTTTTAAAAGCAGCTACGTCTAAACAAAATATATTTTTTACTGGTACGCTTTTATAAGTTTTATAAGCATATATTCCTATACATTCTTGATCATGAAATTTATTACAGGAAGCGCTGGTACAGGCAAATCGTATTTGTTACGGATTATTATTAGTGCTTTACCTCCTGATGAAACTGTAGCTACTGCAAGTACAGGAGCTGCTGCTTGTTTGATTGGCGGTATTACATTGCATTCTTTCACTGGTATGGTTGAAATTATTAATCCGATATTCATTTCACAACGTAGTTCACTATTGAATATTCTGATAGGTATTGGCGGTGGCAACGTAACTTTGCAAAAAGGTATTGAACTGGCGTCTCGTCCTTATGTAGCACAGAACTGGAGACGTTGCAAGTATCTGATTATTGACGAGATCTCTATGATTGATGGAGATTACTTTGAGGTAATTTCAGATGAAAATAAATTATAAGTATGCGTTTGTATTATGTAACCAACTTGATAATTTCGCACGAGATACGTTACAGATTATAGAACATATCGCTAGAGTAGTTAGAAAAAGTCAAGAGCCATTTGGTGGAATTAAATTGATTTTATGCGGTGATTTTCTTCAATTACCTCCTGTTAGTAAAAATAAAGCAAAATTTTGTTTTCAAACAGCGGCGTGGACACGATGTAAATTAAAATGTTTTAATTTAAAGCAAGTGTATAGGCAAAAGGATTCAACTTTCGTTTCAATTTTGAATAATATTAGAGTTGGCAGGTGAATATTCATCGTTTTGATTCTGAACGTGTAAGCCGCATGTCCCAACTCTGTGTTTACGCAAATTTTATTTCAGAGTCACTGATGAAATCGCAAAACAATTGAAAGCTACATCTTTTAATAATTTAGAAAAAGAAGGAATAGTTCCTACTCAGTTATGTTGTAAAACGGCCGATGCCCAACAGATTAATGATAGCAAATTGAAACAATTGGAAGGTGAATAGTTTGTATTTGTATATTTTTTTACTATTGAAATATTTGATATTTAAGTTCATATTTAATGCAGGTAGAGAGTATAAATATATTGCTATGGATAGTCATTCTGAAAAAGTACTCGATGAACAAACTCCTGTGGTAAAAACGTTAATCCTAAAGACTGGTGCTCAAGTCATGCTTCTGAAAAACATTCACGTTTCTGATGGCTTAGTGAACGGAGCTCGTGGAATTGTTGTTTCTTTTACCCGTGATGGTTAGTTCTTCAATTTTCATGTTCTAATTTATGAAGTCGTGTCTTTCATCAATGACTTTTTCCGTCAGATTTACCGGTTGTGCAGTTCCGATCTGGAATGAAACGAATAATAGGAAAAGAAAAATGGGTTGTTAAAGGATCTGGCGGCTCTTTGATGACACGAATTCAAATCCCACTTCGTTTGGCTTGGGCATTTTCCATACATAAGTCTCAGGTAAAATTTTTAAATTACAAAGATTCGAAAACATTTTCGTGTTTTACTACATAGTATCGCTGAAAGTAAATTTGACGATTAATTTAATAATTTCAGGGCCTTACTTTGGACTGCGTTGAAATGTCTCTCGGTGGAATTTTTGAAGCTGGGCAAGCTTATGTAGCATTATCACGAGCTCAAAGTATGGATTCTTTATGCGTTAGAAATTTTGATTCCAAGCACGTTTGGGCGAACCCTGATGTGATAAAATTTTATAAACAAATGGACTTCCATGCAAACGCAACTAAACTACATGCTTTAGGTAAAAGACTATGATTCTAGCAAAATGAATTATTTTGAATTTTTGTTTCGACAGTTTACCATGTATGATTTTATTATAAATTAGCATTTTAATAATGAATTTTTCTGAAAACAAATCGATTTATTCCTCAATGCTCGAATTAAAAACAAACTTAGACAAAAAAAAAAATACAAAAAAATCACTTAAACTATATCTATGCTTATGTCATCATTACAGCATTCTTCTGAATCTCCTTTTAGGTTCATGTAAAAAGTACGGAAAACTTTCCGATCCTATGTTACAAATAAATAATTTTTCCTTAAACCTAAATACAAAAAATTAAGGTAACAAAAAAATTATTTACATTTTCAATAAGTACAACAACATGGCCTTAATCGCAAAAAATCTAATGACGTTAAATTAAGTGAAAATTTTTTAATTTATAGTACTTGATCACTTCGATGAAACTTAATTAATAAATGAAAAATTAAAAATTGAGCATCATTTATGAAAGTAAATTAAGTTATGAAAGTTATCATGTTAGGATTGAAATTTGATTTTTCTATCATTTACGTTCAACAAAGATCGTAATATTTTACGAACAAACGTATAATTCCTAAAATGATTATCAAAATTAGGTCACTTCAAATTCATAAAAATAAAATAGTACTACAATACAAAAAAAGCGAAGCAAACGAGCCTCAATAGGATAATATTATTTAAGTATAAATGAAAGAGCACTCATTAATGTCTAATCATTCCATCCGACAGGAAAGTAAGGCGGAAAGTTCACTTTTTGTTCATTTAATCTAGGACTTCTGGAAGCTACTATGTCATAACATTTACAAACGCAGCATGACGGAAATTTAAACCAATCTGAAAATATACCCCGACAGTCATTCGTTGGATCATAAGCTAGTAGACGGTGTAGTCTATATTGTTGTTCGCATCTGCAGCCTTGTCTACAATACATTTGTTTGAATTCGTATCTAAAACCAACAAATCGTTATTTTGAAAAAATGTTTAAAATTATAATATGTAATTAGTAAGTATGCAATATTGTCGAATTTTTCAAGCTTACGTGCATCTTTCCCAATGAACGTATTGTTCAAAAGGGTATAAATTTAGTAAAGCGAGCATTTCTCCGCGAGTATTATTGGCCCAAAAAGGAGCTACTACTTCTTCCTTCACTGGACAGGCATTCCTGTTGAAAAACGAACGATTGAAATTTCACTCGATGACAATCTCATGTCGAGTAGTGTGGTTACGGAAGAATGTGCTATACTTACACTCCTTTTAACCTAAATGTTGGCACTTCTGTCGTACTTCCTTGGAAGATTTGCGGTTGTGCAGTTTTGCTCGATTCTATGCTCGTAGCACTAGTTGATGTTGATACAGATAATGGTAACTCTTCTGATACAGTGGTTTCAAAAGTGTTCTCCGTACTTGTAACATCTTCGTCTTCGGTACTGAAAGGCAAGTCTGTTATGGTGGTATTATCTGGAGCAACGGATTTCGCTGTGGTTGAGCTCGTCGTGGAAGTGGTTACCGTCGATGATGTTGACGTGGTTGTCGATGTGGTGCTAGAAGACGATGAAGAGGTAAACGTTTGCCTCAGAATGGTTGATGTCGATTTGTCATATTTTTTGAATGCCGGTTCACTGTAACCGTGCCAATTGTCATTGCTATAATCTACATCATTCGTCTCGATCTCTGCTCGTAATACAGAGAAATGCCTTTGTTCTCCGTACATGCGTTTCATTAAGCCCTGATTCTCGTAAACAAATCTACGCACTGCGTGCCTGTAAATGAAAAAAACAGCGAATAAACATTATGAAGTTGTCTTCCATTATAGCAATACTAGATAATAAGTTTACTGATTTTCTGAACAAAAATATCCGTTCAGATCTCATAATGTTAACCTTGAAGAAGTATGCTGTATTCAAAATTAAAACTAAAATGAAAAACATTAACATCATCTGATTATTATGGAATGCTGTTTAACGTTAGCTGTTATATGATAGGTAGTTTGACACGACACTTTCACTAATGTTCGTTCGGTCTCTTTATTCTTATTTTTCTTTGCAGCTATTGTTCAATTCTAAAGACTACTTTCACTGATAAATTCTTGTTATATTATTCATTTTATCTAAGAAGCACGTAGCCCTTCAGACGTGTACGTAATTTTAGGGAAATTAAAAATTTTCGATGACACTTCGCATCATATAACATGTTCAAAGTGCTACGCTACGGTCTCGTCTCGTCATCATCTCATGCTGGTAAGGATAAATTAGGAAAAATTTTCTCTCATAAGGAAAATTATTTTATCTATTTGAAAAAAAAAAAAAAACAAAAAAAAACGAAAATAGTCACTAAATAAGTCATATTACGATAGTATACTCTTTTATGTAAACCGACAATTTTCCTGAGCAACTGTAAATGAAGTGATATTGTGTAGACGATGGATGATCATGGTGAAAGCGCGTCAAATTTATCGACCTTGATAAGTAATTTGTTACGTGGCGATTTTTTTGACCGTTGTGTCTCCTAAAGCGAAGCACATTTGTGTATTTTGATTAGTTTACATCTATATGCTTTCTATAAGCGTTGTACTTCCTACGCCTATGCCTATCTAGTGTACCTACCACTGAATTCGGAATTCAACGAGCACTTCTTGTAATTGATATTCGTCTTATGTAAATACCTGCGTGATGTACATTTGTAATTTTTTTGAATTATTGAAACCGAGCTTCAACTTATGATCGACTCATGTACAGAGAAATTGCTTTGATAGGTAATTGTTCGATATTTTCTATACCGTTAAATAGAAAATAGGTACAATTTTGTAATTGAAATTAAGAAAACTTCATCTTGACTGTTAAATTCTACTGGTTTTGGGTATTGACGAACACGACTCGTTTTAATGCATTTATTACTGGTCAAGTTATATTGCTTCAAAGAATTCAGGTGTTCTACACCCAATAGAAAATTTTAAGAAATGATTTTTGTTTAAGCCGGCAATGAAAATACAGTCAATAGATGTTAGATTCATGGTTCTCGTACTATATTTATGAATTATAAAATATTCAAAATATGTTATTCACTGGGATGGTGGCGAGGAAGACAGTTAAGTACATAAAACCTATTTCTTATTGTGTAAAATTAAATTTGTGTCGCGCGTATAAATTTGATAACGAACTCACTATTTGGTTCAAGTCATTTTTTGTAAAATTTTCAAATAAATAATAACATTTGGAGTAAAAAGTGCGTATTCAGTATTAGTGATGGTATTTTTTTTTTATTTCAGGAAATATTCTACGCTAATAATAAACGAAAAAAAACTGCTAGAATAAATTTTACTTAATCACATTCATCCGTCTCACTCCTTCCGTTAAATCGATATACGTAATTATGTGCTGGTCGAAATTTACGGGATAAAATCAATTTTAAAAAATAAGAAAAACTACCGATACAACGAAAAGAATATGAAAATGTTTATAAATAATTTTTTTTTTAATATTTTGACCAACGTTAAATAGAAGGAAGTGTGTAGATCTTTTGCTCTTCTTTACAAGATATATTTTTCTACTCAAATTACACTTGATTGACATCATTCAAGTATCTATCTATGTTTTGTGGTAATTAGATAGTTCAAAAAAAACTTCATTTAAAAATGATAAACGAAAGTAAATGATTCGTTTATAACATCGAATTTAATAAGGAGTGTTTCATTACAGTTTTTTGAGCCTTCATTTAGTTCATTTCCGCATGCGCGTATACTTATCATTTTGCAGTTTTAATCATCCAATTGAAGTTGCAGTGTATAATTTGAGCATTTATTCTAACTGGGATAGTGAAAATGATTTAATCATAAATAAGAAAACGAAATTGAATCCAAAAATTCATCAGATTGAGTTCAAGCTTTCAAGATGAAATCTTCGTATCTAATTTCATAAATTTACAAAAAAAAAAAAAAACTACAAATTATAGGTTAGATATTAATAATAATATCTAATAGGAAACAAAGTTGTTGAATAAATGAAGACTTGCCAACACATATTTAAGGTGAGCATAAAACGATGAAATCTTCACATATGATTGAATGAATTTAAAAGCAAAAACAAATGAAAAGTATGTAATTATCATCGGCTAACGAGTAAGCTGAAATCCTGGGCATTTTTCAACACTTATTAAACTATGCTACATATGTAATTGGGGTAAACATTACTTGAGATCTTGCAATTCTATCACTATAAAATAAGAGCATTTATATTCTTTAGATCCATTAGATCGCCTCATTCATAATTACAAGTACCGCTGTTGGTAAATTCAATCTACAACTACAATAAACTTGAATCATTCAAATTGAAAAACAGAAAACCAAATATAAAATGTATTATGCATTGATATTAAATCGTAATCATTTGAAATAGTTAATTTTTTTTACAAAAGGAATGTTTTTCTCACACAGTGTGACAGTCAGACAGTACATTATAACACCGCGTAATGAGCTTTTCAGTGACTTCAAAATACAGGCTCAAAAAAACTGTAATGAAGTTCTCCTATTTCATATATCTGGTACCTAAATTATGAGCATCTAAATGTCAAATTATAAGTACTTAATTCAAGTTAAACTTATCTTAAAAAAAAAAAATCGAATGGTACTTTTTTCAAAATTTAGTATTTGTAATTAAGCTTAGATGTATATTTTTATAATAATCTACACACGTTCAACTTACCACGGATACGCATTTCCAGGGAGAACGCACCAATTTTCATTTTTGAAATCACATGGTAATTCTGACCAGCTTCTGGAATTTCTAAATGGTTTCGAACATGTGGTATATCCATCGTAACTACGAACTATATGTACTAAGCCAAAAGGTAACTGAAAAATAAAATTTTTGTGAGAAGAAAACAATGTACATTTCATTACTTACATTTTAAATCTGCTATAAAGTACGAGTACGTAGGTCTAAGTGGTAGGTATTCAACAAATTATTGCCAACATTTCATTCAGAAGTCTTATGATACGGTCTTGCTCGTTTTTACGGCGTAACGGTTATGCAAATATATTAACACTTCCTTCTACACGTGATATTCCAAATGAAATGAATTCATAAACAGTATTATTTGGTGTATGTATAATTATAAACGTGGGACTGCGGGTTAATTATCCGTCGTACCAATTATTAATATTAACATGAAATAAATATTCGTGTCGCAATAAAAATAAAAAAAATAATTTTCCGAACAATTTTTTTTAAATTTTTATTATTTTTTCTTTTATTTTCATCTTCTGTCATTAGTGCATAAAAATAAACGCTACTATTGTAATTTAATCAAAATCTTTCAGACTCTATTTCAACTTCACTTTTCTTGAAAGCCATACTATATGCACTCGATAATTTTACGAGTGAAAATTAAAATCGCTACTTCTCCAGTTCATCGATAATTCAAAAAATTATTCACATTTGATGAAGAATATGATAAAATATCTGATTTTCAACACTAATTTTCAACTCACGAGCTACTCAATTGTACAAATGACGCACAAGAGAAAACAACACTAATAGCATTAACCATTTAAAGCATTGGTTAAAATAAACCAGCAAACTGGAAAGCGTTATTCTGGTCATAAAACATAGAATTTGTGTCAAGTTGTGTAGGTCTTATTGACTTCATACATCCAATATTGTTAGAACATATTGGCTATGTATTTGTACCTTCATAAGCAAACGTATAGAAATAGTTTTAATTAAGTAGGTATTCTAAAATGTCCGAACTTTTTTTTTTCTTAAATCGTTTTAACGGTTGGGTAATTACGCTTGTAGTTTATTCATCTTCATTTCGTGCTTGTGGTTTCTTTTTCTCAATTGGTGCGAAATTTTTCATTATTGGTTAAACAAATGATCGCCGAAATTAATTTCATTTAAAGTTTGAAACATTTCGAAAAGGTGCCTAATCTTATTGGACATTTTAAAAATAGGTTCTTTTCTTACCGAATTTCGATCGTAGAAAAAAAGTCATACCTATAATTAAAATTATTAAAAAATTTTCAATCGCTTCTGTAGCCTTCAAATAAGAGTCTTTCTAATTTAAATGCCCGATCAGCAAAATTGAAACTGTTTCAAAACGGAGGAAAACTTGAGGTTTCATTACTGTTTCGAAACAATATTTTTGGTTTTGAAACTGTACAATTGCTTCAATACAGTTTTATAACTGTTCCATGGCATTTCAAATGCTTTGAAACAATTCTGAAGCTGTTTTTAAGTAGCTTTAAAATCGTTTCAAAACAATAGATACGGTTTTGAAACTCTAACGAAATCTCAGATTTCCCCCTATCTGAGAGAAAAATAATACCGTTTCAAAATGGTAACTTTACAGATCGGATGACTACGTTGTAAGAACAAATATTAATTCATTCAAAATATGCTTATAAAACAATTTCAAGTAGATAGATATCGTTCACTTACCCTTATCTATGACTATAATATCATCTCACTACAAAAGATAAATTATCATAAAAAAAGTATTGTATTCCCATTTTAATAAAACTCTCCGTCAAATGAGCCATGTTGAAATATACACATATGTACGATTCAATATGGTCTTCAACTTAATTCTAAAGTAGTCGTCAGTCAGTCAGTCAGCTGGTCAATTACCGACCTTGAACCTTAAACCGGCTTCACGTTCATTAACAAAAGAGCAACGTGATAAGTAATACACGTAAGAGTGAGATAAAGTACCGTATGCGTACTTGTTTTGTCAAATTGTGACTGGTTTTTTCGAATGGGCATTATTTAAAACGAAATAGGTATAAGTGTACACAAATTTACATTACATCGGTGCATTAAACTATGAACTGAATAAGGTTAAATAAAGTCCAATAAAACATCATAAGTACTATGATTTATTACCGAAAGATGTGAAGTCATTTTGTGTCGGTATTTGCTTCGTTTAGCACATGTTTGAATGGGCGTGTTGTGAAATTAGAATTATTATTTGAACCAGGTACCCTACAAATCTTTAAAAAATGTTATCAAATGTTATTTTTTTTTAAAGAACAACAACTTTACATTTCATCTTGTTCTTTTTTCTTTTTGAATTGTGTATAAAAAAAAATTATTACACCGAACTTGTTTCATGAAATTTAAAAATTTATTCAAATTACATAATGGTACTACTGATAATCTGTGCGTAGGTCAACGCTCTTTAAAAAGATAACGGTACCTCTTCTAGTCTGAAGATTTTGTCCAAAACGAAATTACAGATCTTACGTTCGACGTACAGACGTGTAATACTTTTACAAGTACCTACAGTACATTCAAATCGATAATAAATAACAGCCGGACGATAGGTCTTTCGCAATACGCTCATTTTTCTCGGCCACATTTCGAAAAATCATTAAAAAATTAAAATAAATAGACGAGCTTGCACGGTTTACAAAAGTTCTCGTTGTGTAAATATGAATGCTCGAGTATATCCATTATCCATACGTGGGAACAAGTATTAAGTAGGTGCTTAAATATGACAAAAATAATTTTGCTCTTCATGCATTCCTTCCTATCTATACATTCGTAGGTAGTTGAGCACTTAATTCAAGTACGTTGGCTGATACTTGTGGACCTGCGAATATTTTCCATAGACGACGATGATACGAATAATTCAATAAATGTTTATAATTTACTGATCTTTTGATCAAAATCACATTTCATAGTACCCACGCATATCCGTTATACTTATAAATTCGCGATAATTCAAATCTGATGAAATTAAGGAAATTTACGGAAATGAATTCAACTTTTGCTCAGACAGCAATTAGTAATTAACGGAACTATGTCCAAATTTTTCGCATGCATAACGTACCTATCTGCAATAATAAAGTAGTGTAGTTTAGTGTAACAAAGAATATTGAATTTAATTACCTATTAACCCGTTTTAAAACATTCACTTCTATTAGAATATACACTATACGTGCTCCTTAATACACATTATACATACATATGTATTGTAGTTGTGCAAATAAACTTGAATAGGTGAATTTTTCAGTTGGTAATTAACAGGTACATATAATTTTTCAGGACCGAAACAATAGTTAATGGGTCTTCGGGTTCATTTTTCGAGAGAATGTGAGAATTGCGTATTGGATAATTAAAAATACAAGCGGGTTATATGAACTTTGTGCTTCGTGCTTTTTTTGTTCTAAATTTGTGATGAAAAAACTTTAAATGAAATCTTCATTGCTTACTTATTCTTTAAATCCTTTCTTCCTTCTTAGATTTTTCATTCCATGTTTATTGGTACCAAACATTAAACTTTCAGCAAACTTATTATCCTTTTTTAGTTAATGTTAACTATCAGCTAAATGGGGATTTTAATTTTCTTATCTGTATTTCATATCAAAAATGTTTTACTCATCGGTTATTATTTATAGTCCACAACTTTTCATTTTTTTATGTATTATATGCATATTTGTGGAGAAAACTGATCGATGCACGGATGCATTTCATAACAGTAGATGAATATGGAATTTCATGATTTATAGAATCTACGTACCTATGAGGTTAAAACGAAATAGTTCCTATTCCTAAAATTACGTATTAACGTAATAATTTTTTTGGCATATATCTTGCGTACTTCTATAATGATATCTTAACATAGTTCTTATTTTCGATTAGTCAAAAAGATCATAAGAAATCGCTATAACTCGGCTCTTTTTAAGCGTCTATCGAAAGTGTGATTGTTCTTTTTTTGTGTTAGGTATTGCAGAAAGAGATCAAAGAGGGAAGTAAGATGCTTTGAACTATAAAATGAATTGAAAGTCCAATAAGTAGGAAATGGTAAGTTTTTACATGGAACAGTTGAGGATTTTAAGGTAAGTATAGATGAATTTTGCAAGAAATGAGCGTTCTGGCAAACTTACCCACAGTAAGATGAAAATATCGGCGTTCATGTGTATGTAAAGGAAGCCTATTGATAAGGTGTAATATTTGTCACCGCCGAACGTAGTAGTGTAAAGGCGTTATTATACGACATCAGCACAGGATCAGCATTTACAGCGTTATTAATAACACACGTAGTAGTAGTAATACTAACAACCAGCACAAACGGCACGTCGCGCAACGCACTAGTTCCCATACTGGTCGCGACAAACGCAATGCACTATCCGTCGAATGTATTCAGTTTTAACTGGCTTTTGGTATATACAACCGGAAAATTAGGTCAGTACGATCGACTTGTAGTACTTTACCCCGCTATTCAGAATAGGCTTCGTCCCCCTAAATGATGACTCGACAGGCGGGTACGTCCCGTTAGCGCCGCGCTGCCTATTCTTTCAACTGGACTTTACTTTCACCGACCCAGTGCGTATGTGCGGCGTCTCGCACATTTCCCGAATTCAACGCCATTTCCCTTTTAGCGCATGCGAGCGCGATTCGTGTTTAAATAAGAATAATAGTCGAAACAAATGGCCGATGTACGTGAAAATGCAGCTCTTTCTCACGTTGTAATACGCATTTTTCTACGATTTCATGAAAAAGTATTCATTATGATACAATAGTATACACTACGTCAGTTCTCAATCGTCGGATCAAAAATGTAGAAAAAGCGATATCCGAGAAAATAATATTGGTAAATTTTTCTAAATAAGGAAAATAATTACTATACATCTGATTGCTCTTATCATCTCATAGAATTTCATTTGTTCAGATTGATACATTTTTCTTAATGTGCTTGCGAAATCGAAGAAAATACAAAAATTTTCAAATAAATTCATTGGAAAAATACTGTGAAAGACAAACGTGAGAGAGTAAATTGATAAAATAAAAGCCGCAGTGGCGTAGTTGAACTGCAATCTGCAATAGACCTGTATTGAATGTTCAATTCATTGAAAAAAAGAAAAAGAAAAACATCGATAATTATTAATAATAGTTTTATTACCACTTTTTTGTTTACTGAGAAACTGAGATACCTGGAATATAAATTTGATTCCATTTATTTTGGGTTCTATGTTATATTCCCTTCAATTCAAAAAGACCTCTGGCTTATTAATAACCATTGTTTATAGATATATACTAGGCAACTTTTTGAATTGAACAGATTATAGAATGAATTTTATTTAAAAAAATTGGAACATAGGATTGGATATTTGAATTTTTGAGGTCGGTGCGTATCTAAAGAAAACCTTATAGAACTGTAGCAGTTACGGATAAGAAATAAGTGCTAAACTAGGATACCTACCTTTATAACAATGAGTAACAACCGCACCCTGAAAAGATTGAAAATTAATAGAAAAAATGATATAATCTGAGAATTTTTAAGTATGAATTACCTGGTGGTAATAAAATAATAGATAACGAATTAACGAACATACGAACGATAAGTAATCTTGAAAATTTCAAACTCTTAAAATGGGTTCCTTTCCAAACTATTTCCAACTTTTTGGTTCGCATGGTTTTCGTCCCAGATCAGTTTTCTCGTCTCTCCAGTATCCCAGTTCCCGTTCGCGGTTTGACAGCGGTTCTCAAATTTCATTGTACATTTCTTATATTGGATAGAGTAAGTAATGACATCATTCATGTTAACCAATCACGATGCACTAAAACCAAGAAAGCCTAATACTTGAACCGCGTAAGAATCCAAAAAAATTATTTTTAAAACTCGTGTTTTTTGCGTTTTTATAAAAAATGAAACAACTTTGGAATTTTAAAAAATTTCGGCAGAATTGTGCTTTTGCTGTTTTTGAATGACTTGAAATTTTAAAATCCAGTTATCATCTGTATGATTGTAATCAAGATTTCTATGTTTATTCTTTTGTAATATTTACAAAAAAACTAGTCATTATTATATTATTATAATAAAAACTACGTTAACTTAACAAGGATTTTCCTACGTATCAGTCTTTTTCGCCATGTAGATAATGTTATTCTCGCTACTTTTTTATGCTTCGGGTTTACACGAAATTCTTTTTTAAAAGGACGTCGGCACTTCTATTTGGAAGAGAAGGTCAAGCAGAATGGTAAATATGTGAAATTTAATATTTTTGTACTATTTCTCGGCGTGTAGATATACTGTACAAATTTCTAAACTGTGTTCTAATATAGAGTGAAACTGAAGCGGATGTTATCGGTTTTGCCGATACTGAATCCAATCATGGTTCTGTACCAGAAAAAGGAAACAAAAAACAGAAATCCGGTGGATTTCAAAGTATGGGATTAAGTTTTCCCGTGATTAAAGGTGTTTTGAAAAGAGGCTATAAAGTCCCCACTCCAATTCAACGAAAGGTAAGTAGTCATTGTTCTACAACATTATGACATGTCATAACTTATTTTCTAATATTACTCTCAGAGTATTCCTGTTGCAATGGAAGGTCGAGACATAGTTGCGATGGCCAGAACTGGAAGTGGAAAAACTGCTTGTTTTCTTTTACCTATGTTCGAAAAACTTAAAGAACATACTACTGCTGGAGCTCGCGCCTTGATAATGTCGCCAACTCGCGAATTAGCATTACAAGTGAGCAGAACTTTTAGATATGTTTTTATAGAGAAGAATCCAAAATGATATTTTGTTTGCGTATAGACACTGAAATTCATCAAAGAAATCGGACGTTTTAGTTCGTTACGTGCGGTGCCTATTCTTGGAGGTGATCCCATGGAAGCCCAGTTTTCTGCTATTCATGGAAATCCTGATGTAATTGTTGCAACGCCTGGAAGATTCCTTCATATATGCGTAGAAATGCAGTTGAAGTTGGATAGCATAGAATACGTCGTATTTGACGAAGCTGATAGGTTGGAATTTACTATCAGTACGATTAATTTTCTTAGAAAACCCACCAAAAAGCAACTTTTTCTTTGTTTCAGGTTATTTGAAATGGGTTTCACCGAACAGTTGACTGAAATTCTTCATCGCTTGCCTGATACACGTCAAACATTGTTGTTTTCTGCTACTTTACCGAAAGTACTAGTACAGTTTGCTAAAGCCGGCCTAAATGATCCAGTATTAATTCGGTAAATGGAAAGCTTACATTTTGTCATGAAATTGTGAAAAATTGTTAATATATATATTTATTTAAATATTTTTAGGTTAGATGTGGAGACTAAGATTCCTGATACTTTGGAGCTAAGCTTTTATCATTGTCGTCCTGAAGAACGAGAAGCTGCTTTACTGTGTTTGTTGAAGCATGTTCTTGATTCTGAAGGCTTAACTGTTGTATTTGCTGCTACCAAGCATCACGTAGAATTTTTACACATGGTTCGTTATACTTCATTATTTATAAAGTTACTTTTAACGTTTATTGCTTGCATATTTATAATAAGATTAATCTTTTTTTAATCTTAGTATTATTAATTTGACAATATTCTTTCTTTCCAAATGAAAATTAAAAAAAAATTCAACGTTATATATTATTATGATCTTTATAGATGCTGGAACACTCAGGAATATCAAGCACTTATATTTATTCTGATCTTGATCCATCCGCCAGAAAAATTAATACGGCTAAATTTCACAGTGGCAAAGTTAAAGTTTTAATTGTTACTGACGTCGCCGCGAGAGGAATTGATATTCCACAATTGGATTATGTTATCAATTACAATTTCCCAGCCAAACCGAAATTATTTGTTCATCGGGTCGGTTAGTACCTTACTTTTGGGTTGTTTGACTTTAAACGAAACACTGGTAGAAATTATAATATTACAGGTCGGTGTGCTCGAGCTGGTAGAAAAGGACATGCTTTTAATTTAGTTACTACGGATGAAATTTGTTACCTGCTTGATTTACATTTATTCTTGGGACGTCCTCTGAATATGGCTACTGTTAGTGATAAACAAAATAATTCAAGCGATACTTGTTTCGGAAAAATTCCTCAGTTTTTATTGGAAGAAGAATTGGTAACATTACTGAATTGGGGTGATGTCGTCGCTGATGTGGTAAACTTATTTTCCTCCATTTATTTTTCATACTATGCGTGAATTCAGTGTACCAATTGTTTTATATCCAGCAATCAATGAAAAAAGTTTGTAGCAATGGCTATAAAAGTTATATTCGATCTCGCCCTGGCGCGTCCAAAGATAGCGTTCGAAGAGCTAAATCTATTAACGTTGAACAGTTACAAATTCATCCTATTTTCTCGAAAAAGTATGGTTCTGAAACGGATCGTTTAAAATTTATAAATAAGATGAAAACGTATAAGCCACAAACAGTAAGTTGAAAAATTCTTTGTAGACGGATATTTTTAAATGGTATATCTTAATGAAAAAATCTCATTTTTCAGACTATTTTTGAATTGGGACAATCATCAAATTCTATAATGTCATTATCAACGAGACTATTCCGCAAAATTAATAAAGAAAATATGGAAAATTTTCATCGGAAGCAAAAGGAACAAAAAGAAAAAGGTTACTTATGTTCATATTAATTGAGCATCTTAATCATATTTTTTTATGGAATCCAATCTTTTTAATTTTAGACATTGTTATCGATGCCGAAAAAAATACATCGAATAGTTTAGAGAATAGTAACGCTAATGACATCGAAGATACTTTTCAAGAAGTGATCACCTCAAAAAGGAAAAGAAAACTGAAAAAAGAAGTCAACTCGTCAGCAACGAAAAAGAGAGCAATAATTGATTTAGAACATTATGTACCTTATAAACCATCCGATGATAGCACGGAAAAAGGGTAATTTTAATCGATTTTTAGTGATTCATACTTTTTGTAAATATTGTTTTGTTATTATTAACGTTAAATTACAGATTAGCCGTAAATGATATGCAATCAAAATCTAATGATGCAGTTTTGGATTTAACTGGTGATACTACGGATATGATGAGAGCACAAAAAAAAGTTGATAGAAAATGGGATCCGACGAAAAAAAAATATGTTGCTAGCAATAACAAAGAAAAAATGATAAAATCTGAATCTGGTCAGTGGATTCCAGTTTCATATAAAAGTGATAAATACGCAAAATGGCAAGAAAAAAGTAAAGTGAAAAATTCTGAAAATAGTGACGATGAAGAAGGAGCTGTTAAACCGTTACCAGGTAAAACCTTTCGTATTACATATGATGAATTGCACTTTCGATGTTTGAGTGAATTATTTGCTCAATTTACAGGAATGTCAATGCGTCTTGACACTCGCTGGGGAAAACACAATATGAAACTGTATGAGAAACAACAGAAACGGTTGATCAACATTGACACTGCACATATTTTGAAAATGAGGAAAATCAAAGAAAAACGAAGACTAAGAAATGGAAGAAAACCTAACAAAACCAAAGTAAAAAAGAAAAGTGCGAAATTCAATAAAATCTGATACCATAGTAATTGTAAGATTGGTGGTTATTTAAAAAATAAAATACATCTTCCATTGTTTTTCAAATTTGATAACTTTTTTTATTTTTCAGTGAAAAATTTTTTTTACTGAAAATAATGAAAGTAAAACAATTAATATTATTTTTTCAACAGTTTTATCTACAAACATAAGAAGATTACGTAGAAAAATTGGATCAATAGCATTAGCTGGAAGATTTATTATATTTGTAATTAAAATACTTCTCTCGAAAATTATTATCAGCTATACTACTCAAGTCCAAATCTTGATCCTAAAAAAAAAGTTTCGTTAATTTTGATAAAATTGCCAACAAATAATGCAAAGCTATTTAAAAATTACCGATGGTTCTTCAATTTTTTCATAAGTAAGCAATCTTCTGGAAACTACTCGAGATAAAATTTGTTCACAATTACTCACTAATGAAAAACATGGATGTTTCGGAACGTATTTCGACTCAGAATAATCTTCTCTGCGTAATAAATCAAAAAATTTTTGAAAATGCACAGAAAATGTACAATGGTACATAGAAAACATATAATGACAATTTGCAATACTTGTTTACCGAAAAACTGGAATCCAAGTTACTAATCTTCCTCCTAAATTTAAATGTAAAGCCGAGAAGAATAGCAAGTCGGACATTATCTGATGAAATGAATTCACAACTTTGGATGGAAATCTAGTGGCTTTTTCAGGATCATTGATCGTACGAGAATTTTTCGATCCTACTCGCTCTGTAGCTTCTCTTATACCGTAAGGGGCTGAGTGTAAATCATATATGACATTAATCTTTGTAGTTATACATTAATTAAACGTTATTAAAACTTGGCTTACGATCCGTGATTATAGCATCAAATTTCAGTTCCTTTCTCCATAGGGGTAACGAAGAATCACCTACAACTACGTCCAAGTATTTACTTCTTAAACCGTATTGCGTCAAGTTTGCCAATACATTTTCTCCTTGTCTGGCAATGTGCTAAAATAATTATATTTATATTTAAATATCAAATGCATGTGTAGAAATAAAAACAACAAAAACCACAGATTCATTTACTCTAGTTTGCTTTCTAGTGGGTTTTGTTTTTCCATGAATCATCAAAAAGTCGATATCAATCCCAGAAACATAAGCACCGTAATAGGCAGCTGCTACCAAAAGGGAACCTAATTTTTACGAAGTCAATGAAAAGTATTCAAAACTAATACATAATTGAAAATCTTGAAGAAACTTACCTGTTCCAACGAAAGGATCATAAATTATATCACCTTCTTTGATTTTTGCATGATTAGCCATGATAAGAGACATTTCAGGATCCATACTGGTATTTCCAATAAATTTCCTCTTTTTTAGGGAAAAATCGTAAATCAATTTCCGCTTAGATTTAGAAACCTGAAAGTTCATTTACGTCGCTTCATTGTTTACAGGGGTGCAAATATAACATGAACTCAGAAAAAATTTCATTACCAATTTTCCAAAAAACAAATGATACGGTTCTTTCGGTATTTTATTTGGATCAGTCCCATAAAATTCACAATACTGTAAAGTAATGTCAGGATCGCTTAATTTCACTGGCCCTTTTAGGGGAAGGTAACTAAACATCTGAAACGCATGTGCAATCAATTCAATGAAGTAAAATTTTCACTATGAAGGTTCCTGAATCACCAAATACGTAAACGTACTTCAATTTTGGACATTTTCTCTGCATACGACTGAGTATTACAAAAAATTTCAACTTTGAATTTAAAAGAAGACCTTTTGAATACTTCGTCGTGTTGAAGAACATCATTTGCGTACTTTTTTAAATCCTTATGTAAATCTTCTTTCTTGGCACTTGATGCCCATAATTCTGCAATAAATTTCAGAGTAACCGAACGACTAGCTATTTGTCGGGCTACTTCGTCAGAAGGTAGGTCAACTATCCAGAATGGCTAAATTACGATACAAAATTATTATTTCCAATCAAAACTATACTAATGGAATTTTAATAAAAACCAAAGTAACCTGTTGCGAAGGTTTTTCATTCCACTCAATACTGGTTTTTAGTAAAGAGGTAATGGCTTCTATTTCCTGCAAATATTAGTCGTGTGAATAGAGTTGCTATGAATAAAATTTTTCATTAAAATGAATAGTGACTAAGTTACACAAAGTTTACAAAAACCGCATGGGATACTTTACTCACTGATAAACGGAAGTCGACGTGATCGTTTGCGAACCATAATAAATATTTTTTAAGATGTTTCATATTCTTTGTTTATTTCAGCTTATTCGGTAAAAAGTTCATCATAATTTCCTAAGTTTTTTAAAATACAGTATTCAAAAAGAATGATTTTTTGAGTTATCGCCATGTTATTGACGCGAATTTAAATGTGTTTCAGTAGTTGTTACTTGTTATCAAGCATGTAACTCGACATACTGGCACAGAGTACAAGAGCCAAGGGAGCCAACTTCCATTTGGGATTTTCGTATAAAAAACCGTAGGTTGGCAGTTCTGGATTGATGAATTAAAACTTTTGATTGGACTAATTTTTTTTTAATTTTACCAACCTATATTTTTCTTAATGCGGAAATTCCAGAGGGGCTCAGATATTGATACTGAGATAAAAGAGATCTTTAGGGTACTTTCACGTAGAGCTGATTTATAAAATAATTGAATTTTTCTTCAAAATTTTCTTATTCAAGTTGGTAATTTGAAATTTCGAATTTTATAACTGAGATTTAGAGGTTTTGATACTATTTGAATTTCAGAAATTAATCACACTTCCTTTTGAATGTTGGTGATACAGTAAAAAATGGTAAATGCGTACACTTGAAAGAAAAAACTAGGAAAAGCATTTTTCATCAATTTTACATCATCGATGTTCAACATTAATTTTCAATCTATAGACCAACCATCGGTTAACATTAATCAATTCCTCAATTGAATAAAATACAATCCAGTTTTCAAAAAATAAATAAACAACAAATGTATAAATTATAAAATAATAATGAACGAAATAACAGAAAATGACATACAAAAAATTAGGCAGATATGTGTATACCAATACACCAGCCTTACTAAGGATGTTTCAGACTTTATCCCATAAAAAATGAGAAAACAGTGAACCCTTTTTCCCTGCTCCATCTAGAAAGAGTTTGGCTCCTTTCTTGATATCCTAAATCGTAAAATAGGTAAAGTGAAATACATCGTCAAGTCATCATAAATATTATTAAAATGTTCAAAAAATGAGTAATGCGAGCGTTTACTTCTAATATTTCCACTTGATGTTCAAAGGTATCATTCATATTCTTGAATTTACTAGAGGTATCGGGAAAGTTACACTTATACAATGATATTCGATTTTCCAGAATGGCTGCTTGAGGAAATTTCGCGATATCATGAGCTAAGCTGAGGGCCTGTCCTATAGCTGAATATTAAAATACTTCGCGTTAAAAAATCATATACAAGCCGAATACTTTACTCACAAAAAATAATCATCATACCTGTACCACAATCGACAATTCTATTTGCTAAACCTATTTTCAAAGCTTCTTCACTTCTCACAGCCCGTCCAGTCATTATTAAGTCCATTGATTTTGAAAATCCTACCATAGCTGATAACTTCTGGATTCCGAATTTAGATACTGGCATTCCTTTCCAAAAAATAAGAAATATCAATTACATGAAAGATTATAGATAACTTCTCAAAATACATTTCAAGCGTAAATCACATGACTATAAATTGCTGTACCAAAGCGTCGACCATAATATCCGAAAGCAGCCGAACTTTCCATTATTCTTAAATCACACATCAAAGCTAAATCAAAGCCAACGCCAACAGCGTAACCATTCACGGCAGCAATTAGAGGTTTATTCACAAACCTTTCAATAAGATCCTAAAAAAATTATCGAACATTATTTACTCTTACTATTTAAAGAGTACGTGTAATATGAATGATTAAAAGTACATTTTGTATAAAATGTTTTGGTGGATTTTCAGATCGTACTGCAAGTTCTTTGAGATCATAACCGGCACAAAAATTACCACCTTCTCCAAAAAGAACTCCTACTTTTGCTTCTGTATCGTTTTCAAACTTGTCTATGGCACTTTTTAAATCATTTGCAATAGATTCGGTGATTGCGTTGCGATTTTCTGGATTATTAATTCCAATAAGGACAATTGGAGCATATTTTCTGTAAATAACATGGTCAGTGTCTGGAAAATTCCGTAATTAATTTATAATTCAAAATAAATGAACGAATTTTTTATGTAGTGAACTTGATTGATTTACCGGCAGCGATAGTTGAAGCATATTTTGCATGTAAGATAATGCGCTGGAATCTCATGGTGTAGTTAAGTATAAAATATTGTCTGAAATATTACGTGCAAATTCAACGATTTTTTGATTGATAATACCATCTTAACACCGTGTGATAAAAATTCAGATGTACGACTATAGCCAACACTAGCAAACACACTAATACACGCAACATAAACATAACACTAAGAGATTTGAGTTGAAGCAGCGCAGTTATGGGCCAGGGGCAAAGCGGAAGTGTGTAGTTTGTTTATCAGTAAAAATGTTATATTTAGTGTAATTTTTCGGCGAAAAGTGTTAAAATTGCAGTTTTTGCATGTAATTTCTTATTTTTGTTGAAATTTGGTGGAAATATTCACGCAAGTACACAGTTTATTCCTAAATGTGAAACTGAAAATAGTAGTGAATTTACTAGAACAATTTATGCATCAGTTTCAATTCAAAGCAACGAAATGAACTTGTTAATCAAGATTTTTGCATTCGTATTCTTCTTACAAGATGTATTGGGTGTTAATAAGTATTCTAAAGAAGTCAATGTCAAGTCTGAAGAAATCAGAAATGCTAAACTTAAAGAGTATTTCGATGAAGACGTAAATTTCCATTTGAGGGATCATGATAAACCATTTAGAATGTCCAAACTGAATTTACTCTGGTCGAAAGCAAAAGTAGTAAGTATAGTTACACAATTTTTGTTTGAACTTCCTTTATGATTAAGTATGGTAATATTTTTTCAACGAAAATTTAATGGACAAAAAAAATGCAAATTATATCTAATTAATTTTTTCATAATATCTATAAGGTACGGTAATTTTATCCATCCAATTTCAGCGACTATCAGAACCGAAACTGAAATCGTTTTATTCAGATTTAAAATTGCACGACAAAGAAGAAATAGCATACAAACATTACATCTCTGCCGGAAATTCCGATAAAGAAGGTGTAAAGGAGGCACAACTCAGAAAAAAATTGATTGGTAATAGCAAACATGGTATAAATTTTCGATATAATTTGAATGCATGATAGCGTTGTTCTTTCTTATAGGCCTTATGAGTACGTACGGATTATTAGAACATTTTCAAGACATTGGAGATGGGAAAAAGCTGAAGGATTATGACATTCATCCTGATAAATACATGAATAAAGATGTTTTCAAGGATAAACGATTGAATAAATTGTGGACAAAAGCTGAAATGGCAGGTTTTAATAGTACGTATATTGTTTGATTTTAATTTTATATTAATGTTTTGAAAAATTTATGTGTTTGTCATGCTATTATTTTATCCAAGAAATCGAGCTGCAAGTTCTGAAAGAGGAATTCACTCATCATCAAGATAAAATTGATGAATATTATTCTCTCATCAATGGTGTACCGGAAACTGACGACAGTAAAAGCTTAATTAAGGCCTCTTTATTCTCATTTTTAACATGATGATGTCATAATTTATTTTGGATTCATAGATACTGTAGATGAGAGCTTCGATAAATTGAATGTAATCGAACATCTTGAAGAACCAAATGATGTAGTTCCGGATGATAAATTTCACAGTAGAATTGATGACATTAGGTATCTGATTGATCTTTCTCTCTCTACGACTGGTACATATTTGTTGTAGGTTTTAACTGTGTAAAGTTATTAATTGAACTTTTTTATAGGAATAAAGGTCGTGAAGTTAAAGATGGTTACGATAGATTGGAACGTTTGGCTGCGCAAGGACCTAATAGTAGAGAATTTGTAGAACCAAAAGTTCAAGGCCTTTGGAGAGTAGCAATCCATTCGAATTTTTCACAGAATGAGTTAGAATCAATAAGAGTGAGTTTTTATAATCATACATTTTGTTGCGTTTTAAACCCGTTATGAAAAAATACGTTATTTTTCCCACGCAGACGGAGCTTCATCATTACGAAAAACGTTTGTTGAAATTACGTAATTTACACCTAGAAGCAGCAATTGGTAAAAATTCAAAGGAACAAAAATTAAGTGGAGAAAAATCTGAAGAGTTTTTAGATTTAGAAAATATGATTAAAAAGCAATCTCGAAAAGTGGAAAAATTGCATGCTCATTTGGAATCTAAAATTATAAATCGAAACGAGCTTTGAGCATTCGTGATAAAAGTTGCTCATGATCCATTATCCTTATCGTGTTGGGTTCAGTTACTGTTTTTATTGGTATACACAGTCGAAGTTTTTATTACTGGGTACCTTGAGCGTAATTAATATACGAATTTACGCATTTGTTATATTTTGTACTAATTATATTTTGTGCACCAAGAATCATGTATATCGATGTTGTTATTCTAAATAAATATGTTGAAAATTGAAAAAAATGTTTGATGAATCATGGTTTCAACAAAACAGTAACAGAAATTTCAAAAAGTTTATTGTTTCATAGTAAACAATACAATATGCAATGTAAAGTATAATAAAAAATTGAAAAAAAAAGAGAAAATTATAATTAGGTACTTGAAATGTTTTTGATAACTGGCGATACAGTATATTTTAAAAGAACATAGGTAGGTATAGGCAATATGTTGACAAAACAAAGGAAACTCAAAAAAACGTAATAGTAACGAAATTTTACGTCTAGTTCAGCTCCACGACATTAGCTTATTTTATCCTTTGCTTGTTCATTAATTTAAAATATGAAAATAATAAGTTCTTCAAGTTCAAAAAAAAAAAAAAAAATGTAGAGACGTTATTTACACCACGAATAAAATCAAATAAATAAATAAATAAATTTTTGTCTTGATTTTCGGTAGTTTTTTTTAACAAAGATCATTCGGGTTGAGCATTCATGTTTATTTACTCCATTAAGAAATAATATTATTCTACATAGGTATTTGAACTTTCTTCAACTATTATACAGATCAATGGGTAGGTAGGTAGGTAGGTAAGGATGTATATTTAATTATTTTTGTTAAATGGCTAATTTAATTATATTTTTCATTTTTCCAATTCATAAATTGATACATATGTATATCCGAAAATCAAGCAGTCTAACATGTAAGCTTAAGAAGAAAAAACTCTACAAAAATTCCGTTTAATTATCGGCAGTAGAGGGGCAGTAAACACTTAAAAATTTTTGTTAAAAAAATTACTTGGAAAATGTTTTTAAAAAAGTTTTAAGTTTTAAGCGAAATTATCTGCAGTTCAAAAATTTTTATTATCGCTCCGCTATACGTACAATGCATCAATGATACAAGTACATTCACTACACAGCTTTTCAAAATTACAAAAAAAAAAAAAAAAGAATGTAAAATTAAAATAGATGGGTAGTTCATAATTTTTGCTTCGTGTTTGTTTTATACCAGCTAGACAACCTTTTGCCGTCAGTTTTAAATTTCAAAATAATCTCCGTATTGAAAAAATATTTCCCAGACAATTTTAACATCATTTCAAACTAAATAAAAAATTGGTCATATCATATTCTTGAAATAAAATCGTATTACATGTTTGTAAATGACCCAAAATCGGTATAGGTATGAGTGGTATGTATTTGTAAATATTAAATTGAATTACATATATGATTAAAAATCGCTTGATTGTTGTTTATTTATTATTTTTATATTTGATAGAAGAGTTGTTGACTTAATTTTTCAATTTCAGTTGGCCTATTGTATTCGAAGAACAACAAACAAATTTTAGCTTAAATTAATATGAATTGAAATGTTGGTTATTATTGAAACGTTGATATGCTAATCATTGACCTATTATTTTTCAATTCGGACAACATTAATTTAGCAGGTAGGTATAAGGATCAAAAATCAGGTAGGCTTCTTTAATGTAATAATTCATCTATAAGTAAAAAATAATAGGTAATAAATAATAATAATAATATAAATAATAATAAGAATTTTCATTGTAAGTAAAGCTCTGAAGAATTACTTTAGGTATTACTGATGAAGCCGGCCAATGTTAATAGCCGATAATAATATTAATTCGACATTCGACATACTCTCTAAACTTTTTTCAATATGGTGATGTTATATTTCGATTCGATATTTTCATTTGTGTTTTGAAATTATTTTTTTAGAATATTTATGACTTTCCAAACAATAGTAACATATCAAATGAAAAGTATTTCAAATTTGAAGCGAATATACGTAATTAATAAAAGGCATGTAGTCGGTGTGTCAATTTATACGTTCATATTACATCGCAAAAGTAAACTATTGATAATGAACAAATTACTCGCATTCTGCCCATTTTCAGATTTCAATGATGCGTGCATTTCAAATTACTGAATTAAAACTGAGCAGATTTTTCCTGGCGAGTTGAAGTAAATTATTTTTGAACACACTTATGTTTACGTTTTTTGATCGTTTAATTATTACAATATGATTATCTCAGTAAATTGTTTTCTCATGAATTGTATTTACTTCGCAGCGCAACAATGGTATACGCGTTGCCTAATCATAATTTTCAAGGATACTAAATATCCATTCGGATACAATTTTTTTTCGAACAAAGATCGTGACGAGTGTTCGTTTAATTTTCATGAATACTGGTTAAAAGATCGATTAACATTTAAAAAAGAAATCATTAATAAACGTATCAAGTTATTGCTTCATTTTTATCGCAACATTAGTTTATGTGAAATTTTACGTATTTACTTAGGTTACGTACTATGTACAATGGATAGTTGCGGATTTATCGGGTTAAAAAATTCGTTATTAATTCATTTACAATATTATATTAATTACCCTTTGAAATTATTTTAAAAAATTACACACATTTTTAAAAAAATACCATATAACGAGGGTATCAATATACCTACATAATAGTGATGTTATTTTTAAAAAAATTATAAAATAATAAATAAAACGTAATAATGAATAAATTATTAAACAAAAAAAAAGGAAAATTCTAACGATTCCTTAATAATAAAATTTTTACACTGTAAACATTGTATTACAAAAAATGCCCAATTCTGTATAGGTATATACTTTGAAACACAGTCATAACTGTTGAGATACAATTATGCATATACAATTAGGCATGTAAAACGAGTACGTAAAATATTTTAAACACTATGTAAAATAATTCAGTGGGTAGGTGTGCTACTTATGTCCATATGTATTTGTACCATCCATACCACGTATAGGCTCACTACTTAATATACGTGAGCTATTATAAACACAACGTAGTCTATCATGGTATGAGTTCTTTCTGCGTACGAAATGAGCCTGGTAAAACAATGAGCCATTGCTAACAACATATTTTTATGTTTAACTGAAAATCATGTAAAAAATGAATTCTTTATTTTCACCATGATCACATCAAATTATTTTTATGAAAATGAATTTTAATTTCATGAAATTCACATTGAATTTCTTTTGTGATACCTATTTTGAACAATTTCTAAACATTTCGAATAAATTTTTTTCACAATTTATTAACACGTTTGAAAGGGGATTTATTCTAAATACGTATAATCGTAATGCGTAAATTATTCGGCGTAAAGAAAATTATTCAATGCGTTTACTGCATCCAGAAAGAATACAGTGTTTAACGCCTAGACGGTTTTGCTAACAGACGATCAATTAACTTTGCAAAAATGGCTTAATTGTTGGGAAAAGGGAAATATATGTAGCATGAAGGGTTTTTAAAAAAATAAATAAACAAAAAGATTATAAAATTAGGTGCTATGTTTCGCGATGATTGAGCAGTTTGTTTTCTCCATTTCTTAACACGTTTCGACTTACGGTTTTGGTACCTGGGATGAATTTATCAAGAAGTAGATAAATTAAAGAAGAATAGTACCCGCAAGAAAATAAAAGAAAATGATTGAAAAAGAATCAAAATATTTGAGAAGGAAAATATAAAATAGTTTACAGCTGTACATATAATATTAGAAAGATTACACGCGTATTTTTATATAATTCACTATACCTACATCACCGATGGTTTCTTTTAGCAAAAAGAACTTCAATTTTTCGTATAAAATCAAAGAGATGAATTTAGTAAGTTGACATTTAAAATAGTTAATGGTCCTATTTTATGCCATGACTTAATTTGCAGAAATAAATAGGTAGGTATCTCATTAATTATTCCGCTACAAGTAGGTACGTATTTACAAAATTAGATAAATTCTTACGTGTAAATAAAATTAAAAAAAAAATTAACAATATATTATTAAAATTGCAAAATTTTGAAAAAAATAAATAAATAAAAGGAAAAAACAAAACAAAACAAAACAAAAAAAGAAGTAAAAAGATATCATAAAAATGTTTAAATTTAAGCAGAAAAATTAAATGTAGTGCTTCACTTTATTCCAGCTTGTGATTTCGATTAAGTATGGTTAACTCTACTTAATTATCACTTTAGATTCGTATCTCTTGGAGATAAAAATATATAGGAATGACCGAAACAGAATAGGTATTTCAATCAAGGAAATAAAATTTCATTCCTTATTTGGAATATATTACGTAAGAAGTAATAATTCATTCGATTTATGAGTATAAAATTGATGTTGAGAGGAAGATATATGTCATATGGAAGCACGTCGTCTGGTCCCCGAAATATAAAATGCCCTATTCATAGGCCTTAATGGTATTGCCGGAGGAGGAGGCGAGGGAGGCATATATACTGAACTTTCTGGACTGTAATTAGGCCCTCGGAATACTTCACCGCAACAGTTACAAGTACAAACTGACTGACTGTTTGGTTCATCCAATGAATTTGTTTCTATCACTATTGGTATGCTTAATATCGAACCGTTGGCAGTAATTACATCTCCTTCAAGTCTTACAGCGCCTTGTGCCGCCTGAAAAATGTTTTCGATTAAATTTAGTTTCAAAAGTTTAGTTTTTATTAAAAAAAAAAAAAAAAAAAAAAAAAAAAGTAAAAAACGAAAAAAAAAAAAAAAAAAAAAAAAACAGACACACAAAACGGATAAAATAGAATAAAAATAATCAGAGAGAAAAAAATACTACAAAAAAAAACAAAAAAAAAAAAACGAGAACGTATTTCTGCGTCACTAACGTACAAACATCGCTCAAAATATTAACGTTTTCGATTTCGTAATTAAAAAAGAATCATTCGTCGCGTGCAAAGCGTCATTCGCGTATAAATATGACTATTCTCTATTCCTTCGTTTTATTTTTTTCAATATCCGTAACAATTTTATGCGCCATAGCGTATCCGTTTTAGAAAGAAAATAATGTTGTCGACGATTTATCACACACTACATAATTATGTATGTACTCAACGGGGAAATTATAAAAAGCGGAATCGGATTAAAACTGAGGAAGGGGGGCCTAATTAGGGAGGTGGATAAAGTTACTGTACAAAGCAATTAAGACTTAAAAACTTACTGCAACAAAACAAAACATTCTAAAAATATGACAAGAGAAAGGAAAAAAAGAAAAGAAAAATTAACAAAAACTCAAACAACAATGTTTTTGTACTTTTTTCGTAAGATTATTTCCAATTTATCAAAATTACTTTAAAAAATGAGAATACAAATTTAACAATTAAAAAATTTGTACTAATCCTTTCGGTTAAATATTTACTTGACACCAACAAATTTTTCTAATAATACGAAGGATATCGACAGACATTTAAAAATATATCACAACATTTACAAAAGATCAAGAAACACGTTTCAAATCTACGCATCAATTCGACAAAGAAGAAAAAAAAAAAAGAAAAAAAACACATCTCTCACATAAAATCAACGTTACGATAAAATTATCATATAAAATAGGAAAAAAATGTTCATTATAAAATAAGAAATTAAATTAAACGGCACAAAAAAACGCGTTCTCATAATGCAGGTAAACTTAATAATGGACACGCACAAAAAAAAATGTAAAAATTAAACTGGTAAAGTCGAAAAGAAAAGATAAAGAAAAAAAATAGAAATACAAACAAAATAAATACACTAGTTGGTTAAAAGAAAGAAAAGAGGGGAAAAATGGTATAACATTCGAAAGAATTTTTTTTTAATAAGTTAATTATATAAGTACACTAAGAAAGGTGTAGAGTGAAATTTTGAGAATATTACGACGCCACGTCCCAAATTTCCGATAGAAAAGGAGGTATTACTTTACTTTTCAGCTTCAAAGTTAAACACATTTCAAAATTTCTATTTCCTAGCGTCCTTAATTCAGTCAATACTGATAATAATCTAGCAAATATGGTAGTTGAGTTCGGCCGAACTCTGTTATCAACGTACGACTTTAATGTTTCGATATAATATTCTTGTATTTTCTCCGCTTTCCAAGCTTCAACCAAAGAAGGTCGATCTAAAAAAAAAAAAAAGAACATAAAAAATTAATATTTTTCTAATCGATATTACGATGACAGAAAGAACGAAAGAAGGAAAAAGTTACCTGAAAATATCACAATTGCTGTAAGCAGCGCGTACTCTGCATTGTCAACTTTCATTGCCCACATATGCCTACAAAATCTTAATAAATCGTCGATGGTATCACCCATACCAGCGTCATTGTATGAATCTTTCGTATACGGTTGGTTATTGGCGAAAACGATCGAATCGGTATTTGCGTCGTATTTTCGAGCCATTCTTAACATCATAACTTCGCTGGAACATGCCTGAAAAAAAATCATACATGAAATTAATATTCATGCTCTTCGCAGGTACAAATCTTCAAACTGCTATCGTATTGCACATTTCTGATTTTCAATGTAATATTGTCAATGAAAATCAACATATTACAGACTATCGACCAACGGAAAATGGAGGAAGGAGTATCAACAAAATTCGTTTTGGGGTCCTAGATGATATGTGAGATCATTTTTGGTTATATATTTACTCTGTCATATTTTTTTTTATTTTTGTTTTTTATGTTCATTTTTTTCATTTTTTTAAATTTATTTATGTCTATTTTCTACATTTTTTTTGGTTTATTTCTTTTTCTTTTTTTTTCATTTTTATTCAACTTTTTTCTCATTTTTTAAATTTCTTTTCATTTATTTATTTATTTTTTTTACAATCATTTGCTCAGATTATAAACACTGAAACACCAAAACGCCTTACTGGCGGACACAGACGTGAGGGCATCTGATAAATAGTTACTGATATATATTCCGCTAGAGAATACTGATACTGGACAATGAAAATATTTCCTGTATTTTGATTGGATGACTTCAACACAGACCTTAACCAAAGAAAGTTGATAATATTTTTATCAACAAATAAAAACAGCAACTGTAAAACCATCTGATGTCACATTCTCACATTAGCTAATCATCGTCATAACTCATGAAAATATCAACCAATTACACTGCAGTAAAAATTACAAAAAGTGTTGCATGTGAAATCCATTTTGAAAGCTAAAAAAAAGTAATTTTTGGAGCCAAATATCAGCGCTCTCTAGTGGGAATCGGATGAGTAACTTCCGCTATGACCGCCAGAGAGACATCTTGGTGTTTTAATGTCTATATATCAGCTCAATATAGACCAAAATCAGTCAAATTTGGTCAGTAGGCTTGTATCGACTTGGGATTTGATACTTTTGAGTAACGATGACCTTGGGTCAAAATTCAGTCATGTCCAAATTTTGGTCAGGAGCTGTTGAAAGGTAAAAATCACAAAAATGATTCCTTTTTATGGCAAGCGATAGAGAATCAAATGTTGTAGAATATATCCAAAAATCAGCTTCGTAGGTTTATTAGGAGGTAAGATATGGAAATTCTCTTCTTTTTGACCTAAAAAATTCTATTTTTCCTTCCCCTACTTCACTCTAAACTAAGCTAGGAAGTTGAAATTTCGTATGTAGACTTAGTAAGAGTCATAGATGTGCTTTTTAGAGGGGTTAACTTTTCAGTCCCCTTGCACCCTTACACAGCTTCAAAAAAGTGGTTTGTGGTCGATTTGTCTTATTTTTTGAGTTTATTCCAGGCATATCTTCCCTCCAAATCGAGTTAAAAAGTTTAAATTGGCTATGTAAACTAACTAGGGGTTATAGATGTGCTTTTTGGGGTTTTAAACTTCTCAGCCCACTTGCATTCTCACACAGTTTCGAAAAAGTTGAGCTTTCGTCGGTTTTTCTCATTTTTTGAGTTTGTCTCATGCATATCTCTCCTCAAAATCGAGCTAGTAAGTTTAAATTTGGCATGCAAATTTAGTAGATGTCCTAGATTTACTTTTTGAAGGGTTTCTACTTTTCAACCCCCTTGCATCCCCTCAAAGGCTCAAAAGAACTGGTTTTTGATCGTTTTTCCTATTTTTTGAATTAGTTCCATGCATATCTCTCTTAATTTCACCAGGAAGTTGAAATTTGATATGTAGATTTAGTAGTTCTCCTAAATATGCCTTTCAGGAGTTTCAGATATTCATGGCAATAGCTACCTTTATCCCTACCACTATTGAAGAAAAAATATCCCAGTGCGCAACTTATTTTTATTCCATGAATGGACAATTAATTCCCTAATAATATTACGTAACTATTTGGAACGTTTCGATCATTCGAGTAGTTCGTTTCACCTCTTAAACGATATATTTTACCTATCGAATTTTTTTTTAGGCTACCGCGATTTCAATTTTGTCATTTGTCCGATACAAACCTATATTTCAATCACCTTCATCACTATGCATTATTCGAAACGTGGTTAAAATTCAATAACGTTGTACGGTACTTGAAAAATAATTTACTATCGTCAGAAATTTTTTCTTCAGACAGCAAATTTGTTAACCTTGGATTTCGGTTAGTACCGTTTAAAGTGTCGACCGTAAACACGTTTAACCTATATTTTATAAATTAAGATTACGTTTCAAGGAAATGGTGACTTAAATGTCGTGTTTCTTAATCATATATCAATTGAAAAATACACCGTACAAGGAAAACCGAAACGCTCGACGAATAATTTATTACTCGCCAAATCTTTTTCGTTCATTCGCAAAGCTTTTCTTTTTCTTTCAAATTTTGTAACCTGAATGGATCAAATATTCGTTCATTGTAAAAATGGTGGTGGAATTCTTTCTTGATGAGAAATCTTAACCTAAATTTTGTTTTTCATCTAAATTTTTGGTAAAACTTTCAAAAATATCGGTTTGAATTTTTCCTCCTTTGTCTACGTTTCAATGGTATTAAAAATTTTTAACAAATTAATCAATTTTTTTTTGTGAAAAATTTTTAAAAATTGATTAATTCCATGGACTTGAAATATACTATAAAATTTAAAAGAAAAAAAATGAACAGTTTTCAGTTTCTTCTCCCACATAAATCATCTTCAGAATTAAAAACAACCATCATAGGAGAAAAAAGAACGCAATAACTTTAAAATTTGTCCAAAAAACCGAGAAATCAAACTGAAAAAGTACGTTCAAGATCTCTACTCAATACACAAATAAAATGTCAACTCTCCAGCTTAATTTAGGGGGAAGATATATGAAATGCCAAACTCGTAAAACCCCAAGAACTGAACCTAACCTGACCAAAAAACTGCTTTTTCGATGCAGTAAAAGAATACAAAGTAGTTGAAAATTCGAAATCCCCAAAAAGTATATTCAGAGCGGTTACTTATTCTACATTCAGAATTTCAGCCCTTCTGCTAAATTTCGGCAGAAATGGTACGAGGAATTTATTTTTTTTTCGAGGTTAAATATGAAGAAACCCCCTTTGCTCACCTTCTAATTAACGTAGTAGACTGAATTTTGCACGTTGAATACAATTTTTCATTCAGTATGCAATTTTTGCGATTTGTAGCCTTCAGCATCGCCTGCCCAAATTTAAAGCATGTTTGAATTTTAACCCAAGGCCATCCCCATTCATCGGAATTTGGGCAATTTTTGGTCAATATTAAGTCAATTAATTGAATTTAATTTTCGGTGAAAAAAAAAGAGATAAATAATTAACACGTCTAAAAATATTAAGGATTCAAGATTTACGATCAAACGGTGATGAATTTCACCTTCTGTCGATTCATTTGGTCATTTCAGTTCTCCAAAATTACGAAAAATTCTAATTAAATCTTTCCAATGACATCCGCTCACTAATTTTCGAAGTTACCATCGTTTTTGTGAAATTTCGCTTTTAATTTCAAGCTGTATCAACTAAATACAAAATAAAGTGCTTAGTTCTAATAAATATCCGAAAGCGGGGGTCAAAACCTCTCCCATAGACGGAATCAATGTAAAAATTACTCAAATACTATTTGATGATTAAAAACATAATTTTTATCAAAAGTTTCACTCTCGCTTCGCTCACATTAAAAATTTACGAATTTAATAGTACTGAAAATTTAATCCAGCTATGAAACCCTCCCCTTGGAATATTCTTGCCCACGGGCTCGTTGGAGAGTAAATTTTTACACATGAAGCAATGGTTGAATATTTGTCAAAAATAACATAAGACTCACATGAAATATGAAAAACTTCTCTTTTCCTATTTCTTCAATACCACTTTCGATTTGTCAAACCTATTTTACTTAAATATACTGCCCTTCCAAATGGACAATTTTTTTGTAATGTTTGAAATAGATGATCGATTGTGTATCGAAATGTATGTACTACGTACGTATATGTATGTATTTACATATACTGACTAATAAAGGTAAACAAATGTACATTTTGATGGAAATTTTCGTCACCATTCCAAGTTCCCATCGAGGAGTCTAACCGATGAGTAATCAAGTTACAAACACGCGATACAGAACTTCACCACAAAAAATATACGAAATAACGATCGAGCTATAAAAAACGAAAGCACGCGATTCCGAAACATCTTCGTCACTCGTATTGAAAAACAAATTGAATAACTATTCGATAATGTGAAAAAGATCTAAGGAATTATTGAGATCCTCAATTAGACAACCATAACCTTGGAATTTTTTCATTCTAGGTAGGTAAGGTAGGTACTAGGTAGGTATAGGTACAACGACGTATCGTATTATCAAAATAAATATTCCGAATTCGTGTACCTGGTTTAAAAGTGTAAAGAAAAAGGAACGTGATTATATAATATTATCTTACATTTTATCAGCATCAGGGTTAAATTATCGTTCAAGAGTAAGGCAGATTTCATTATCACAAACCTACCCACTAGCACGAGATACTATTTATCGAAACCATTACGGAAATCTTATCATAAAAACAACTTCATCTTTTAAAGGTCAATATTTCGAATATAATGGAAATGCGATGAAAAGTAGTTAACTTTTTTCCAGCTCTAGATCTTACTTTGACTCATTTTTATCAAGCTTTTAAAAAAAAAAAAGATATGAAGATACAACAGACAAAATAACTTAAACGATATGTAAGCATCCGAAAGAGCATTAATATTTACTTTTAACAAAGTGATTTGATCTTCTCGCAGGAGTTTATCAAATCCGGGTAAACTTTTCGCAAATTCCACGATTAACTGCACTGTAAGTATGGTCATCTCGGTCATCTGTTTATACTTCGCATCGCCTTCCGTATGAGCATCGGGTTCGTTATTCTGCAAATACGTGGTATAATCAAGATTAAAATTAAATATTGGTTTCGTATTTATATGGGCGCAACAAGCCAAACTGATGAAATTTTATTTACCCCAAAAACTTTTTGCACGTCGTCCGGTGATGGCTCTTCGTAATGTTCTTGAAAATAAACTAAACGCTGAATAAGTTCATCTTGTTCGGTGGTGACTGGTTTCACTCCGTTCACCAACACAGGATCAGAATCGACCTGTAAATGAAACAGAACATAATTAAAATAAATAAAAAAGCTCGCATTAAGTACCACTGATCATCGGCGATTGTTCTCATTTAGATTATACTATTCGAGATGATTACGAATTGTAATTAAAGAAGAATTTTCAATTGTCTTTTTCTAGTTCAAATAATGAATAGAAATTACTGCATAAATCATCATCATCATCACAATAATAACATCAACTTGTGTCTCATCTATACACTGAAACACCAAGATGGAAATCAGCAGGTACACTAGTAAGTGGATTAAGGAAATTTCTTATCCAGAGTTACTCAAGACTTCTCCGTTAGGAGCGCTGCTCACTGATTCTGATTGGTTAAAATATCAAACGTAGATTCTTTCAGATTTCTGTCTAGCGAAAGAATAACTTCTGACCAATGGCCGTCGAACCAGAATTAATGAACAGCGCTTCTACAGGGAAAAACAAGCGGAACTCTAAACTGTAATCCGTTTACTTTTGTAACAGGAAATTTCTACCTTGGTGTTGCACTCTCTACAGTCCCATCATATAAGTGGTAGTAATTTAATGGCTAATATTTTCGTGCACCAAAACTGATTAATATCGTGATTTCAGCTCCGTTCAGACTAATATACAATTACACTTGTCGAATACATTGAAAAAAAAACTCACCCTTTGCAGTTCCGGCTCAATTTTTATGGTTTCAGGTGAACCGTTTGTGGTTGAATTAGGTTTATCTTTATCTTTTTGCGCTTTTTTCTCCTTTCTTTTCACTGCACATTGGTACTCTGGTACAACGCCTGCAAATGAAAGGAAAAAAAATCAATAACTTGACAATTGAGATTATTTATAACGTACTTTTAAAATATGATTTGAAAAATCAACATTGCAAGTTTTGGACTTCTAATTGAAGTATGGTAAAATTATATCGAGACAGCGATACATCAGAATTGGCTCATTACGAGTTAAAGCAACCTAAATCAACCCATGTGTCCTTAATTTTTACTAAAAATATTTTTTCGTTCGAATTTAATTTTTCCCATTTTTTTTAAACTGTTGGTTCAGTAGACTGGTGAAGGGAAGAAGAGGAAGACGATTAAAAATTAAACTGATATTTACACTCGACGTTCTGGAATTAGTGAAAATCGATGTCACTTCACTTTATCCATATTTAGTCTGATTTTCCATGTCATATTGTTAATAAAAAACCAGGGTATCACAAACTATCGACCTACAGCTTATTGGGGGAGGGGGGAGGGAGAGGAGGAGTATCGACGAAATTAATTTTGAGATCCTAGAAAACCATCAAGACCATTTTTAGCCATGCCAGATATTTATGGCTTTTTATTTACCTCCCCCCCTTTTAAATTATTTACTCAGCTCGATACCGACCAAAATCGATCAAATTGGAGCAGTACACTTGGATTGGCGGTGGAATTGATATTTTTGAGCGAGGATGACCTTGGGTCAAAGTTCAATTAATTCCTGAATTTGAAGGAGGAAGTGCTGAGGGGCAAAACCCGCAAAAATTCAGCCTCATAGGTCAATTAGAAGGGGAAATATAAGTGTTTTCCCCCTTTTTGACTTTGAATACAGTTTTTTCTTTCCTTATGTCCCCCTCAATTGAAATTTGGTATGTAGATTCGGTAGATATCATAGATGTTCCTTTTGTAGGATTCAACTTTTCAGCTTCCTTGCACCTCCTCACATTCCCGAAAAAGTGGCCCTTTCGTTAGTTTTTCCAATTTTTGATTTTATCCCTGGTATATGTCCCCTCCAAATCGAGTCATGAGGTTGAAATTTGGTATATAAATGAGGCTTTCGGGGATTTTAACATTGTCAACCTTGTTGCATCTGTTCACAGTCCCAAAAAAGTAGGTTTTTGGGCGATTTTTCGTATTTTCTGAGTTTGCTTCAGGCTTATCTTTCCTCCAAATTGAGCTAAAAAGTTGAAATTTGATATGTAAATTTACTAGTTGCCCTAAATGTGCCTTTTCGAAGTTTCAGATATTCTTTCCAATATCACCCCAGTACGCAACGTTTATTTCATTCCATGAATAGACAATTCTCTTATCTCCTTTACTTTAGAAAAATCAAGCTCAAAAAGCAACTCATTGCGATGGTTTCATCAATTTTGAGCGAAATGTAGGACCCTTACATATGCCTTGGTGAGTTGTTGAAATACCAATTTAGAAAATTGAATAAATATAAAAATGTCTCTAGACCGGAGCTCTAAACATTTGTGCTTATCACGAAAAAGTTGACCTTCATCTCGAAAAATGAGCTTTCGAAGTTGAGCCATTTGAAAGAAAACATCAATTACGCGAAAATTTCAAAGTCTACCCTACCTCCCATCAATGGTTAGTGCTAAAATTACACTGATTCTTACACTAGACAACTAACTCAAGAGGAATTCACAGAATTTTCTGAAACCAAAATAAAAAGATCAAAGTACAAATTTGGGCCTTTTTTTTTTATTTTTATTTTTTAAAATAAGATCCAAACTTTACAGAGACATCAAAAAAACTACGGATGAATCATTCAAATGACAAGTGATTCAAAAGATGATTCGTTAATTAGAAGACCATCACTTGGCAATTTCAATAACCACGAATCACATTCTCAAAAGTTATAGCTTAAAATTACAAAATATGTAGTTATAATACAATAGATAAATAGGCGATACAAACGAATACTCACATTCAGGCCTCATACCAACGCTAAGGCACTTTTTCAGTCTACATTCTTGGCATTTTCTCCTCATATACATATCAATATCACAACCGTTTCCATATTTACACTGGTAAACAGCATTTTTTGTAATACTCCTCCGGAAGAATCCTTTACATCCCTCACAAGTGAGGGCGTTATAATGATACCCTGAGGCGCGATCTCCGCATACTAAACATAATTCTTCTTGTTGTCGGGCCGCTGCAGTCGGACCCTTTTTCTTTTTATTTGCGTCACAAACCTCCATTATGTAACCATTCTGGCTGTTTGGAGACAAATCTTCGCCACCTGTGAACACATAATGAAAAGGTATTGCGTTAGTAACAACAATTTGAAAATGCATACCAATCAAAAGAAGAGAAGAAAATTGAATACTAAAATGAAAATAATACTCGATATTAGAATAATTCGCAACCCTGAACTTTCATCGAAGTTGCATTTGTAGTAATTTTACAGCCATATACGTACGCGTCTTCAATTGACATTTGAGTAGCATTTTTTATGAATTTTTTGTTGTTTTTTTTTTTTTACTTGAAATTTAGCCCTGTCAATATATTCGAGCATTCGGATGCAATAAGTGGGTCATATAAGTATGAAAAGTTCGGGAAATACAATTCGAAAGAAGCACTCAACCTGAAGAGTCGATATCTTTTTGACCTAGATTCGTTTCCAACTTGACCTCATACCCGACGACGACGCGTTATTTTTCGAATGGTAAGCAGACACCGTATTAGTTTTTTCTTTTTCTTTTTTTCTTTTATTATTATTATTTTCGGAAATCGTACATATCTAGCTGTAGAGTATCAACATTGATAGATACTGAATTGCCACGGTACAATAATGATTAAATATACCTCGCAGTATTCTTTTAATGTAAAATGTTAGCGCTATAGGCATATCGTAGAGTATACTTCAGTCTTAGCCTGATAAAGAAAATATACATCGAGTGAAAGTGCTCTTACTTATACGGTAAAAGGTTGTTAAATTTAGTAATAAAAAGGAAGCTACGTATTAGGTACTATATTGTTGATTAATAAATATCACTGGTGCGTCTATTTAGATACCCAGTACAGTGTAATGCATTATCAATCGTATATAACGTTTTCATTTTATTTCATACAGTTTATTCAGTCATTTTTTAAAATCAGGAATTAATTTTATCACGATTAATAGATGCGCCATTGTAAGAAGATAGCAATGATTACAGAACAACACACCTTGAAATATTACCTACATACAATTCCAAATAAATCATTCGAGTATGTTTATTCTTCATATCTGCCAAAAAAATAAAAATTTGCCTTTTGACGACTTTAAATTTAATACTGTTCGAAGGGCCATAGAAATTAAGTATTTGCGAAAAACTCGAATTTTCACATCCTCGACCTTCCGTCAAAAAAAAAAAAAAGGATTACCCTACAAAGCTACAAAGCAAAATTATTTTTCAAACTTGTAGAAATACGTTCCAGTCCAGTCAAATTAGCGTGAAAATTGACTAAATAATGGGAAAACATTTATGGCTAAATTTTTTTTTCGCAGAATGGTAGTACACCACCACCACCCCCCTTCCTTCCCACGGACAACATATTCAAGATTGGACAAAATCTGTATGGAGCATCTCTACCAATATCCACATCTGCACCCTGTAAACACATTTCTCACCGATAACTTTGTCCCTAAATGAGACGCAGAAAAAAAGTTGAATCAAAAAATTTAGCCAATCAGTCTTTAACGTAATTTCTCTTAAAATCTATACGAACAAATTAAAATGAGTTTGAGAAGTGCACCTTACGTTCTGCGTGTCCAGTGATGTTAATTATGCATAAATAATCGAGTAGTTCTAGATACCTCGACCTATCTACCTACTACAATGTCACTTTCAGCTGTTCTACGCCTACAAAAATGAAACATTTCTGAAGCTAGCTACCCATTTTATTTTGATTTAAAATATTGGAACTTGTAATCATTTATTTATGCTGAAACAGAATTGAGCCCGCGTGTCTGCGAACGTTCGTCGCTGGCTCACGCGGCGCGACGATGACATCACGCGGAATGCAAGGTGCCTCTTTTCAAACTCACTTTACAGTTTTTCTATCAATTTTAGAGGAACATTTGATAAACTTTTTTCATTAATAATTTCATCGACTATATTTTTGTATGGTACTTTTTTTTTGTATCTCATTCAGGAACAAAGGTACAATAATGTTGATATAGAATGGAGCTCTTTACCTGACAGTGGGACCAGAAAAAATTTAACGCAACAAAAACCTAAATTTCAGTGCGTAGAAGTTTTTTAAGGTACCGAATCCAATTTGTATAGAATTTTTGGTTTGAGCCCATGAGGGGGGAGGGGGGGGGCAAAGTGAAATTTTTCAAATTTATCGTGTTTGGTGTCAAAGTAGAGGTTCTGGAAAGTGGTTAATCCGATTTTGATAGAAATTTTGCCCTGAGCAGTTTTGGAACGGCAGTGGTGGGGGGGAGGATAATATGAAATTCTTTTAATTTGTCGTGTTTGGTATCAAAGCAGAGGTTCTTGAAGGTGGCGAATCCGATTTTTCATAGAAATGTTGCCCTGAGCCCATTAAAAGCGACAGGTAGGGGGGGGGGATTTAGAGCGGGGGGGGGGGTAAAATGTTTAAAATTTGTCGCGTTTGGTATCAAAATAGAGGTTTTTCTAGGTAGTGAGTGAATCCGATTTCGATTGAGTTTTTGCCCGAAACCTATTTGAAGAAAGAGGTAAAATGTAACATTTCTCAAATTTATCGTGTTCGATGATAAAATTGTGTGGTTCTTGAAGGTGTTAAAATCCAATTTTGATAAAATTTTTACCCTGAACCCATTTAAAGGGGTAGGGGAGAGAAGAGGGAAGAGCGAAATGTAAATTATTTTCAATTCATCGTGTTTGGGCGTCAAAGTAGGGGGTTTTGAAGGTGCTGAATCCAATTTTGATAGAATATTTGCTTTAAATTTATTTGGTGGGGTAGGGGAAGAGGAAAATGTGAAATTTTTCAAATTGATCGTGTTTAGCGTCAAAGTAGGCGCGTCTGAAAGTGCTGAATCCAATTTCGATTGAGTTTTTGCCTTAAACCTATTTGAATGAGGCGGTAAAATATAACGTTTCTGAAGTTTATCGTGTTTGATGTCAAAATTGCGAGTCTGAAAGGTAGTAAATAAAATTTTAATAAAATTTTCACCCTGAGCCTGTTTCGGAAGTGGGATAGTGGGCAATACGCGTAAAAACATGTAAATTCACTACGCCCAGTCTAAATTTACTCGATAATAAGAGGGTAAAATATATTAGAAATAGAAGCCTCAAATTTGTAGTGATTAACGAATTTAGGCAATAGAATTAGAAATTATTTATAAATCTGTATAAAATAAAGATTACAGTACATCGGGAAAATAATTACGCATAAATGTAATGCTCGAAGAAAGAGATTTGTGCATTTTTGAACAGAATTTACACCAAAGATAGATTTTCCCACTTTATTAGGAAAATTTTCTACTTTTCCCATATGGTGAGCCATAAATACAATTTTGGAAAAAATTAAGTAGAATTGTCTTGTAAGAAATTCATCGTTTAAAATAATTTGTCTGAATCGTTTTTCTTCTATAATTTAAAACTGAATACACATCTAGAATCTGCGTAAAAAATACATTCACAAAACATAATCACCACAAATAACAACGCATGTTTGAGAATTCTTGTAACCGGCTCATTGTAAACATATTCAATTTCGATCCTCGCTATAGCAAAATGTGACGTCATCATCAACTATTCTCATATCTGAATCTAGATTCTTTGGAGTTGAAAAAACACAATACGAGTGTTATTCTGGCATTTTGCGAGCTTTCATTTTTATATTTTTATGACCCTAGAGTGACGTCAATTTTTGATATGTTGTTTGCAAATGGGGGTACTGCAACCCGGAGGAAAACATTTTTTAGCCATGCAATACTAATGACTGGACTATTCTACGAATATGTTTTAAGCGGCAGGCTGACCCTAACCAGCTGTCCTTCTAAACTGCATGATTTTAAAACTGGAATAAATTTATCCAAGTGTTCGAGAACCCCGTGCTTATTTCATTCCAAAAGTACTTATCTGAATATGTTTGTATACCACTCAACCCCTCCTTTCCATTAAATTTCCCTTAATCCTTTTTCCCTGAAGGATTGTGGTTTTTTTTTCCAAAAAAAAAAAAATTAAAAACAAAACATCACTCAGTCGGGTACGTACCTATTACAACAAGAATACGAATCAATCAAGCGAAACTTTTCGAACGTGATAGGCTTTAACTTGATTATATATACCACGAGTAGGTGTATTAGGTAGGTATTAAATTCGTACACGCAAATACCAATACTTTGTCGGTCACGTCACACCCCTTGGCATCCTTCACGCGACCGTATAGCCATAAAATGGGAATACGCTCGTAAACTCTATTTCTAGTATATGGCGGTGTACGAAGACGAGGACGACGAGGACGATGACGATGACGATACTCGTATACGATATTATTAAAAGTTATAACCTGATATCGCGATCGAAATTGAAAATAATTCCTTCAGCCAGCATTTACGAACATTGCGGCGCGAGAATATAACTTGATAAATGAATTCAGTCTGCCTTGTAACAGGTATTTCCTGTCATCGGTGGGTGGGTGTGTGTATAGGTGTGTTTGTTGTACGCGAGTACGCGCTGCATCAAAATGTCAGAAAGTGATAACATTTTCATCAAAGAGTAAAACCAATTACAGAGCGCGAAACTGTGTATTACATCGCATCGCAGGCAGAGAGGATTCGCTTTTCATCTTGCAACTAATAACGAGAAACGTGATGGTGCTACTTCGTTTACGTTGTTGCTGTTGTTGTTGTTGTTGTTGTTGTTGTTGTGCAATTGAAAAACGTTTCGCAGATGGAAATCAGTAGTTAAAAACGTGAACGGCCAACCATGAAGGTCAAAGTAATGTTACCAAGTAAGATGGCAAACTTTTATGCAACGATGTAAACATTTCATCTCTGCTGACAAGCCGAGCATAGCCTGCATTTTTTTTTCTCTTTTTCATTTTCGTTGGTTCGTTTCTTTAATACCTGTAACTTATCTCGTGCATATGTACCTACCTACCAACCTACCTAGCTACCTATAATACAAGTGCATGACGCTATACATAATACACATTGTTATCAACCGCGAATAATCGTCAACCATCGCATCGTTTTTAATACGAACGCAAACGTAAGAAATCAACTTCACAGCTATTAGTAATTTGTTCGAAAGGTGACTGAAAATATTCCTACAAAATATACGTACGTATAAATATAAACACACCGCTGCTCTGTATCACACCATATTCTAATGCACTTTCGTATTCAGCGTAATTATGCATCTCTTTCTTCGTCATACACATAGATCTTTAGAACCAAAGTAATAGTACAAATTCTTGACTCCTTGCTTTTCATAATAGATACGAACAAAACGCGATCATTGGCACAAAACATTCTCGGATCATTTCAAAGCTCGAAATAATTTTCCACTATGAGAAGTACCTACCTTAAAATTAATATTGAAAATATTTCAGATTAACGTTCAACCAACAACGAGCGATTTCCGACACATTTTACAAGAATTTTGGTATATTTTTTTATCAAAATATTACGATACGGGCGACAAACCATCAAATTTAAAGCATCATGTTTGTAAAAACCAAAAATGAACACATGTTTTTCAGTACTTATTACACTCTGATTACTGCGGCGAAATTTCATGGTCACCAGAGGAATTCGATAAAATTCATCGAGTGCTACTTACAAAACGACTACGACGCCACGATGATGTCATCTTTATCAAATTTTCGATTTTGTCGACGTACTTGAAATAGGTAGGGTAGGTAACAAACATTTCTGATATACGTGAATAGTTTTCCTTATGAAGCGTGATAAGTATAAATAAACAAGGGGCCATTTCCTCAGATAAAGAAAAATTATAACGAATACATAACAACAAACAATCACATCATCACACGCTTCGGTTATTTCGAACATGTTATTTGAAATTTCATAATTTTTGAAAAACCACATCGTCTGCTACCATGTCTTGTTTATCGAAACGTCACAGTTACATTGATGTCATTTTTTTTTTTTTATTATAATTTGATTTAAAGCATGAAAGGTACTCTGGAGTCTGAAGTTACAGCCTACAAAATTAGAATAGGTAACTTGTTTCGCAGCTGAAGCTAGATAATTGAAAATGAACGGAGCTGGAACCTTTCCTTAGACGAAGGAAAGCTGAAGAGAACAACAAAAATTTTTCACTTTAGTTACTCAATTATTTCATAAAGAAAAATTTTCAATTCAAAAAAACACATTGTCTGCTACCATGTTCCGTTGTTTTTGAAACACTGCAGTTACACTGACATCATTTTTTTTTTTTTTTTTTCAAAATTTAGTTTAAAATGTGAGATCTGCTGCCAGGTCTGAAGTTGCGGCCTAATAATTAAAATGGAAGGAGACTTGCTTCGCAGCTAAAGCTAAGCAATTGAAAATAAATGGACTTGGAAACTTTCCTCAGATAAAGGAAAGCTAAAGAAAATGGCTACAAAAAATTTCTCGCCTTAGTTAACCAACTGTTTCAGGTAAAACTTATCAATTTTGAAAAACACATCGTCTGCTAGCATGTCTCATTTTTGAAACAGTACAATTACGCTTCCATAATTTTTTTTTTCATAATTTCGTTTAAAGCATGAGATTTTCTCTGGAGCCTGAAATTGCAGCTAAATCATAAGAATGGAAAGAGATTTGCTGTGCAACTGGAGTTAGATATGGAAAATTGAAGCATTTTTTCAAATAAAGAAGAGGCCAACAAAATAACGACTAGAAAACCCTTTGCTTAGTAACCCAACTATTATTTTGAAAAACACACCAACTGCTACCATGTTTTGTCATTAAAACAATATAATTACACAAATAACTTTTTTTTCAAACTTTGGTTTCAGACTTCGGACATACAATCTATTCTAGAGCTCCACGTTGTAGCACAATATTTAGAATGGAAAGAGTCCGGCTTTGGAGCTATAATCTTCCTTAGATAAAGGAAGCCTACAGCGAATACACAACAATAAAAAATCCTCCGCGTTAGCCATATATTTCAACTATTCCATTTTAAATTTTACAATTTTTAAAAAAACATCATCTGCTACCATTCGTAGTTACAGTCACGCTACAAATTTCACTGATACAGTTTTGTTCACAATTTGTTTCAAAGCACAGCAGCTGTTCTAGAGCCTAAAGTAGTAGTTCAATATTTAGAATGAGAAGGATCTAGCTCCGGAGCCAGAGCCTGCATTTTCGACTATTTTTGAAATTAGTTAAACACCATCCGTTGCTGGGTGGTAGGTGACTTTCAATGCTTCTCAATTGATTTTAAAGTCTATGGAGCCTTTTGGAGCCGAATCTTGGAGCTGTGCGATGGAAACGGTAAAATATTACATCAAGTTAATGCAGCTAGAGGCGGAGCTCTTCAACATGCCATACGCAGCTCTCCAGGGCTAAGTTATAACATCAGGTTCCAAAGCCAATATAGCATTCCGATGACCTTTTTTGTTTACATTTTTCAAACACTCAAACGTTTCATTAAAAGCCAAAAATTAATCATCATTCGTCGCCATTTTCTCATCAAACTTACCGTAATTCAATATCATTCGAGACATTTTGTCGAAACAACATACAAAACATCCCACATATATACACATTCGTCAAAATAAAGAAAACAGGTAGCTCCGTGACTGGGACAAATTTTCATCGGTAATACAAAATTCATCATTTTTATAATTCGATTAAATGAAAAAGAAAGAAGCCATTGTAAAAAAGAAATATACCATTATGTAATTCGTTCGACGACACAATGAGAAATAATAAGCAATAGACTACGAAACAAATATACTCGCGGAGTAGCTATAGCTCTTTACAACATCATGACACGCCATAAAAAAAAATTCAATTTCATTCGCAAAATACTCCGATGCACTTGCAACGTAGAAGCGGTATTTTAATGAGAAAAAAAAAAGATGGCAACCCTCGTAGCAGGTACCTCACCTACTTAATACCCAATACATCAGCGATAATAATTCACCGAAGTATTAGGGGAATTTTCTTCACGTACAGAAACTGCAACGTGTTACCTTGAGAATTGCGAGGAAGAAAGGAGAGAAGAATTACCGACTGTTCGTAAATGCAGCGGTTTGCATATATTTACAACGTGAACGCATGAAAGTCCGCAACACACGTAATTCTTTAGAAGTTGATACAAATTTTATACGTAATATGCACGTTGCTTAGGTTATTTCAAAAAAGAAAAAAAATAGTACAATCTACCATACATGTTTATTTCGACGGTCAACAATTATCCACACGGAACGAATAAATTATTTAGCTTTTTTTTTTGCCTCGAGATTGTTAATCTTAGTACGCTAAAACTGACCATTTATAACAAAAGAAAGGTTTTACTTTAATGGAAAATTTTTTAATTTACATCAAACAAGTTGCAGAGCTCGTATAGCCTCTCTAAAAACTTTATCCTATCATCTTTTTTTCTTCGTTAAATTTGAATAAGAAACTTAAAAAAAAAATTCGTGCTATATACTAAAAATAAGTAGGTAGGTACTTCAGTTGGGAATTTTTTCTGCTAAATTATAAAAAATAAAAATAAAAAATAACTCAATATTTCTATTCGATCCGTTTCGTTGATTAATTTTACTTTTTCATTCGTTTTACAGTCCAATGAATTTTCAGCCCAATTTAAATTTCAGCATTCGTTCTCTTACATACTCGTCTTGAATTGCGAGTATAAAAGCGAAAAATTAATCAACGAGGTTTTAAATAAGGCGTCGAAGAAAACCAACCTTTCCAGTCGACTTAATACCGAAATCATTTCAGATATTGCTACCATCGTCATGATGAAAAATAATAACAACAAAGTACATTTATTCACGTCGAATTCGAATCCCTTTTTGATTCGAATTTAATTTAAATTTTATAATTTCACGAAGTAGGTATTATTTTTCTCAATAAAGCCGAATGATAAGCTCAACAGGATAATTATGCGGATTATTAGCGGATTTTAAACGAACAATATGTGATTAGCAAAAATTTACGGTCATCGTTCAATCGTATATGTGGTGTCGTTATTCGCGTACAATGGCTCAGGTTATAATTAATCCTTAGTACATAAGTTATCAACTTATTGGCACATACAAGAACGTGGGTGCGTTTGCAATTCGCGTTTATGTGCGACCGGAAATAGCCTGAGCTAAAGCCAACATTACAACTGGGTCAATATGAATGATTTTTTTTTACCTTAGTAACAAAAAGTACTTCGAGCGTTAAATTAGAACCTTAATTTGAGGTTGAAACGGAATCTACGACAAGATATATCAAGCCGAATCGACAAAATCGAAATTTGCAAATAAAGTACATGCCAAATACCTGCCTGGGCACAAATTCTAAGAAAATTATATAGGTCTACGTAATTGGGCTAAATACGAACATAGATACCGTACTTTTGCTAAAATTTGAAGCATTTATTTTGTTCCAGAGTTTACTAACTTTTTAAGCCTTTAGAACTTTATCCTGCCACAGACGTCGCAGAGTTAAGAAATGGCATTAGCATTGATGTGCGGTACGGGCTGATACGAGTGCAATGGTATCACTCGAAGCCCCCATTTTCCCCACAGGTATACAGTGCTGCAAAGGCATCTAAACATAAAACAAATGAGCAATTTCAAAATTTTGATCCGATCATCAATTTAAGTGGCGGACCTTGTAGACGATAATTTTTCCTACAAATTTTCTCCGATGCACAATTTGCCTATCTGTGTTATTGAAGGGGCAGCATTCATATGAATTTTATGAGCCCCTTCAATTAATCGAAGTAGGCAAATTTTGTACGTGATAAAAAATGTAGCGAAAATTACCCACTACGAGACTCACGATTTAAGCAAATTTTCTGATCTCAAAATATTTCATAAATGGGGGGGGGGGGGGCCGGGCCACGTAAAATTTTTCAAACCAAAAATTTGTCCGGGCTACGTAAAATTTTGCAAACCAAAAATTTACTCAAATTCAAATCGTAGTTTTGAAAGGTGGGCCTTTTAGTAGAAAACTTTCACTACATTTTTTGTAATACACAAAATTTTCCTATCTTGATCAATTGAAGGGGCTCATAAAAATCCATATCAATGCTGTCTCTTCAATAATAATGATAGGTAAATTGTGCATATGAGAAAATTTGTAAGAGAAATTGTTTCTTATTACAAGACCTACCTCAAAAGTATAATTCGATTAAATTTTTAGGTTTTCAAAATTTTGCATCGTCGCATCCCCCCCCCGAAATTTAAAATTTCGAAGTCAAAAAATTTGCTCAAATCGTAGTTTTGAATTGCCAGTCTTGTAGTAGGCAATTTTTGCTGAATTTTTTGTTACGTACAAAATTTGCCTATCTCGATCATTTGAAGGGGCTCATAAAATTCAGACGAATGCTGTTCATTCAATAACAAAGTTAATCCAATTGTATATGCAAGAAAATTTGTAGGAAAAATTTTTGTCCGCAAGATCCGTCACTTGAATTGATGATTGGATCGACATTTTGAAACTGCTCATTTGCTTTATACTCGCATCCTTGTACAGCTGTACCTATGGTGAAGGGGGGAGGGGGGTTTCGAGCAATACCATTGAGCTAGCAACTACTGTACCATATCTGTATGCTAGTGTCATTTTCTAACTCTATGACGTCTGTGGCAGGTTATAAACTTTGTCCAAAGCCTACGTATTTGCTGTTTTAATCATTAACATTGAAATCGAATTAGGGTGTGAAATTTTGCTGTATAAAGATACAATTTTCCTATAAAACTGAAAGAAAATCGATCCACTCATTGGCGAATATTTACCACTCACGTTTTAACTTACTGAGCTGTCAATGGATCAGACAAATGCAAAAATTAAAATCGCACCTTAGAAAGTTTTTGTACAAATTTTCACGCAAACTTAAGCACGTCTCTTAAACAAAAGAAATCACGTTTTTAGCCTCATTTTCTTCGTAAAATTGTTGAAAAAAAACACGACTATTACGGTCCATCGACTTACAGCAACGTGCCTAAGTGGGAAGAAGGAAGAGGATATCATGAAAATTCATTTTGTGCTCTTAAAATACATTATCGAGACAATTTTTGGGCATGTAAAATACTCATTTTTTTGTTCACAGAAGATTAAAATCATTCACTTAGCTCGATACTAAACCAAATGGTTCAGATTCGACTAATAGACGCAAATTAGCTACGAATACAACATATATGGAGTTGGGATAATCTTGGGTTGAAATTCAGCCATGGATCAAATTTGAAAAGCAGATGTACAGAAGGAAATATTTGACTTAGAAAAATTTTTTTCCTTAGCCAATTGACAGCAAATCAAAAGTTGCAATACATCCAAAAAATCAGCTTACTATAGAAATCAGGAAGGGAATTACAGGATTCTATATACTTTGACAGTGAAATAAAATTGTCATTCAATCTGAAAAATAATCGCCATCGAATTAAAATGTAAAAAATTGAAAACGTCGTATCGAGTATGTTTTGGATCCGTACTGTATTGTTTCCAGTAAAAGCAATAAATTCCGTTCAATAAAATTGACGAAAAAATTCCGAACAGTTCGTACTTAATTCTATCGAGAACACCTATAAATTAATTTTCCTTTCGAAGCCATCGAGTTTGAATTTAATGAGATCGAATTATTACAGCATTTGTACGTATCAGTAAATCTGTTCCCGCAGACACTGCTTAAAACCGAACACAGAAATTTTCTGCCTTGTAACGTTTTCACTGCTATTGTTGCTTTTTCAACAAATCAAAATATGCTAAAAAAACACAGCTCAATCGTAACATTTTTTTGATATTTTTCGAAAATCAGGTTCTCCAAAATTAAGACCAAAAATAAACCATTTCAAATCCAGTATAAAAATACCACTATTATAACGAGCCCAGCAACAATGTTGACACGTTTTATACCTCAATTCAACCAGTTCGACTAAATGGTTATATTTCGCTAGACACATAAATACATAATATCTTATTACTCTTACGTTACCTTCTTCCATATCTTTACAACCAGCCAAACTCGTGGTACGTCTACGTACGTATGGGTACCTAGTTCTTCGCTTCCTTCACACCGCTTCGTGCTCATGTCAGCTTTACCGAGCAAGACAAAAATTAAGATTAAAATTGTAAGTACGTACTACGTACATACGAGAAGTACAGGGAGAGGAGTAGAGAGAGAGAGAGAGAAAAAAAAGTCGTATGTAGGTACATGTACAAGAACACAATCTAATAGACACCACTTCGCAGTACCAACATTTTCACGCTGGAAGGTTATTTTAAATTGGCCTCGCTACTTATACCGCGCCACGCCGCACTTGCATCGGTCATATCACAATAACTGATTCACGGTTTGCTTGCGTAATGCCGCCGTACCATAGCCGTAACTAATACTTTTTATAGTTATCCTTGAAATTCCCTTCATCTCCCTTTACGCCTCTTTACATTCGCATCCTGCTTCCTACATTGTTCGCATCAGCCACCAGTCGCCGATTCTTTTGTTTATACCATGCCGAGGTGGCACGCCAGCCAGAGTGGGAAGCAACGCGAAGAAGGAAAAGTGAATAAAAAGAATTATATTTTTTCCTACAAGTATACATATATTATTTTTTTCCTCCCCTCCTTCTAATACTTAGTAAGTAAGTATAAGTATAAAGTTACTGCATTACAAATAGATTTTATTACTATTTATCGTACACACGTCATCGTACCAAACTCGCAACAAGCTGCATAATCCAATACCAACCACCCCATAACCCTAACAAACGTACAAAAATTACGACATTACGCATAATGTAAGTGTGTAATGTACGTATTACACATCATAGTTCATTTCAAGGTAATCGAATCACTTTATTCATTGTGATTGTAGGCCTAAATCTAATGCAATTGAATCTACTAGTAAATATAGCTACCCTACCACTTATTTTATTGGGTTAGGTAAGGCGTTACCGAGGTGAAATGAGAATGGGGGGTGTATCAAAATATACAATATAAAGTAATTTTCAGATCCGGAGTAGAAAAAAATACCCATGTTAATTAATAAAAAAAAAAAAAAAAAAAAAACTTACAAAACAGATCCAAAAA
>FIZR01005786.1:0-29626 GCA_900060175.1 Ferrisia virgata
TAAGTTTATTATTCATCTGTAATTTTCTTTTATAATTAAAAATTACCTTTTTCTTAACTTTCATCTATTTCGGCATTATATTTATTTTCTACATATCTTTAAATTTTTTATTACCGCCTCCCTCTTACACAGGTTTACAGGTTGTTCCAAGGTACAATACCCTCTGTTCCATGGTACCCAACCTGTTGTACCATGGAACACAAAATTTTGAAATTTTCAAAAAATTTTGTAATTGGGCGTTTAACTTTGAATATTTTTTAATTACTTTCTAAATTTAAATTAAGCTGCTCTTTCACGTGGAGCTACTAGTTTTTCAAAATAGCCAATAGGAAGCGCTGTAGGGAAAATAAACAAAAAATTGTTCTGAGGTACAACACTCTCCCCTACTTTTTTTTCATTGATAGTGGGGAGGGAGGGTTGATTATGAAATGGAAGAAGACGAAGAAAGGGTAATAGACACAATGATGGTGGAGTCAAATTGGTCGAATTTTAATGCCCCAATGCCACAAACTGCAAAACACCCTGCACTGCAGAGCAAAGGTAAACATTTCATATATAAATTATGCTTTCAATTCATCACAACACATATCCATTTTTTTGCATTTTTGTTTTAGAAGCTCCTTCCACATCTACCTTCAATCCCAGAGAAATTATTTTTGATGAGGTAGTAACTGTGATCGGAGGTCCTGGAGTTCAAAATTGTAATATTCCTGAGGCTCAAACTTCAGTATATGTTCCTGATGCTGGAAATGGGGAGCCTGCTTCTACTGCCCCTATCATTTATGAAACCATAACGTTGCAGCCCAGGATCCCAAAAAAAAACAGAGTTCTTCCAAAGTTGAACAAAACGAAGCCATTCGAAAATTTAGTCAAGCCAAAAATTGGAACTCATTGAAGGGGAAATTGAAATTATGAAAATGAGGAAGGAGCACCGGAAGAAGATGCAAGATCTTGAGCTCAAGCATGCTTCAGAAGAGCATGAGTGGAAGAGGCAGAAATTTGAGCTTGAGATGAAGATTTTTTCCAAACAATGACATAGATAATTTTTGTTGATTTTTTTCACATTTTTGATAAATTTTGCTGTATTCATATTTTTCTATTAAAATCCAATGTTGAAAGACTAGGGAATTGTATATTTTTGGAAATTTTCAGTTTGTTATATCAATACTATACCATAAAGGGTCCGCCAAGTGAAAATGTCAGATTTCAGTAATCAGTAAATGCTTCTTAAAAGAAAAATTCAAATTTTTTTCATGAATCTGTGGAATTTATGAATAGGGCTACTACTTATTTTAAAAGTGAGTACATTCTTTTCATTATAATGGTTTTACATTTCTTACAGAAATACATCAATGAAAAGAATTACTTCCAAGAATTAAATTAAATCATAACCACACTACTTTGCATCAGGGCGGAATTAAATAAATTATGAATATGGTGCACATAATTCATATTTGATATCACCGGGGGTATAAATAATTAAATTAGGAATAAATTATGAACATGATTTACATGATTATCCATATGTGATTTCCAATGATCAGTGTTTTGAAAAAATTTGTAAATAAAATCACAATTGTTTAGGAAAGCAACAAACTGTTTTTTAAATTAACTGTCTACTTTGAATACAAATGAAAAAACGTCTCATGATAAATACTCATCTCTAGCTTACAGCTAACAAAAAAAAAAAAAAGAAATGAAAACTGACCTACAGTGACACATCGCTTTGAAATATCAGCTATGTTATCAATGCAGGAAAATAATTCACTTGCCACTCTTCACGTTTTAGGCTCTGGAGGGCCGAATTTTCTACTTAGAGGGTTCGGGGAGGTTTTAAATGAATCTTGAGGATTTGGGAAATAAATTTTTGGGAAAAAGTGGAAAAGTCAATTTTTTAGACAGAAGGGCCCTTTTGTCATGGACGGTCACATATATGGATATATCGATATATCGATATCGATTAATATGATACTTTCGATATATCAAAATTATAGATACTGCGTTATATCGATAACTTTTCGGCATTGTGCGAGTTGGGTATCTTAATGTACGAAACTATCAATAATTCATTCTTTTTTTAAAAGTGGAGAAGTACGGTATGGAGTCAACTTATTCAACTGACAAGACCTCTTCTCGATACAGAAGTAATATCTGACCAGAAAATACGTACAAACGTATCTTCGTCAACAACGTCTAGATAATTCTACGAAATCTGAAGTGTGGGTACAGAACATGTTAGATTTTTTCCCTCCAAACTCTTAAACGTGATTTCACGAAAGAGTATACACAAACTTAGCTACTATGTACACTACGACAGCATTATAAAGCCTATTCGGCAGTTTTTACTCGTCGAAACGCTACAGACACTTTTATATAAATTTATTGTTTAGCTCGTCTATTACATTTTGAAAGTTTTTGCGAAAATGTATGGTGTTCTCGGATCTACAAGAGAAAAAAAATTCTCTCAAATAAACCGGGCAATAAATTTGGTATTTTTTGCGTCGCTCCCTCCTGACGCACGGTTCACGCTAGATTACCGATATCGGGGAAGATTTTTGTGTTTTTTTTTTCTCCTTCTGACTTACTATTTTATGGTCTTTATTTCGGGTGGTACAGATTCTGTCTATTTGGCTTATTGAGAGCTCTACGTTACTTTGGTGTAATTGCCCCGCTTCGTTTGAAGAAAAATATACGTACAAGGTTTAAAATATCGATCGATAGATCCTCTGCAAAAAAAAACACAATCGGATGCTATCGCCTAGTTTCAAACATATTCCATCACTTTGTAACATTATGTGAGTAAACCGTGAAGAATATTACTTGTAACAGGTACTTAATAAATGGTTCAATTTATTTACCCGAAGTCGAAGCGAAATTAAAATTCTAATTTATTTTCGTTTTCTCGATTCGAAAAAAATTTTCAATTTATTTCAGTAACAACGCAAACATCTAGCATCAGCATAAAATTTCCATCCCACGAACACCGTATTTTCTAGACTTTGCAAAACAATTCCAAGCTCCAATATACATCCCCGATAAAGCTTTTTATTATCGAGATAACACGAGACCATCGTATCGTATCGTATACAATACACATTGTACGCTATCGGACAATATATACTTCGTACGTATGTACATTTGTAACCGGTCGATTAAATTTCACTATCGCCAACGCGCCACAACAATTAAGTTAAGGCTCGTTTTACGAGCGCCAAATTTCAAATCGATGCGTAAAATTTATCCCATACAGCGTACACGAAGCAAGCCTCGCCGAAGGCCTTTATATGGCACGTCGAATAAATCGCCTCTAAATGCGATTCCAACACCAAGGCCAATATGCAATTTTTTTCTTACTCTAAACTAAATTCATATCCACCATCTCCCGCTCGTTCGCCCCCCCCCCCAGTTCGCAGCCGTACATCTACACCTACGACATTATACTGTATGCTCTCGAAAAACGTAAATGCGTCACTTTTTCGAGCCCAGCAGACTCTAAACAGCAATCTTATTCTTCTACTTAGTTGTCGCAGCAGCCATTACAATCCATTATTTACGTTTAACGACTGCTGAAACTGAAGTCTTTAAAATCCGGTTACACTATTATTATAATCTTTATTTGCGTGGCTTTTTTCTTTCTATCTCGTTCGCGCTTCTACGTAGGCATATATCGTTCTTACTACAACAACGACGCTAGTTACTTCTACGTACGATATCTTCTCGTCGTACACAACGAGTTTCGACATTATCATCTGCGTGTCTTTCTTCCACTCCCTCCTACGGCTTAACGTAACAACTTCGGCGTATACGAACAACGATAACACCTCAACTTTGAATGGCACTTTTGAACAACTTTTGTATTTCAAACCAGCAACAAAAAAAAGTTCAAACGTAACTAGTATTTTTTCCATCATTTTCAGCGTTGCTAAGAATGATATTAGCACAAGTAACTACTTGCGCAGACTGTTTGAAATGTATAGAATATTCAAGAGATCTTTTATTTGGGTAAATTTCAAGTAGGCCTAAATATTATACGAAGATATTTTCTTCATTTAGTAAATACTGGAAATTATTTATAAAACCACATCTGTACTTGACGTTCAAAAATGACATTGTAATAGGACAAAAATATCACTGTACATTGATGAAAACATCTTTTGTTGCTAGGACATAACTTGACATATCAGAATTGAACATACTGGTGAGCAATTCAATCAATTATTGGGGAATAAAAGATTGTTGACTAACTTTGTAAATTTATAAGTCTATTGAGTGGCGCTTTATTTCCTCTCGTAGCTCACATCAAGATAGACCATGGAAAGCAGCTGTCAAGGCTGGAAAGTCCTGTTTTGTAAAGGCTATCGGTAATCAAGTTTTAAATTTCAAAAAATTCAATATTATCTTAGAGACGGTTGGAGGCAATTTTAAATTCTAGACCTACTGTAATGCTAATGAATTCGTCGAGCCTTTGACTCAGGTGCATTTTCTAATTGGAGGATCGCTTTGCAAAGTACCATTTGCTGAATATTCTGTCGTGAAATTTAAGCTAAATGCTCGTTTTCGACTTTGAAGGTCAATTGAGTTCAGAATCAATAAGGTAAAGTGCCAAATGGCGCTCTGGCGCAAAGCCAAAAAGTTGCTGAGTGCAGACATCTATCAGAATTTGTAGATTGGACTTTTCTCTTCAACTTGAGCACTGGATGAGATTAAAAAGATGTACTCGGGTGTGCTTTATATTAGTGTTTGAAATTGTTCCATAAAAATCAAGTGAAATTTGTTATGACAATGAAGAGTGAAAATTAAAATTTCGAAATGGTAAGTAATACTACATCTAGCGCAACAATATTTAATATTCTTATAAGACAATTCTTCAATTATTTGCCTTGAAGATTGTGAAATAGAAGAAATTGCTGCAGATATTTCATCATCTAGGGGAGACCGGGGCAAAATGTCTCAAGGGTGAAGTGTCACACTCATCATATCTCATTCTGTATGCAACGAAACCTGCTGAAATTTTTATGAAATATTGCTACCTACCTAATAACCATTGAAAACAAACAATTCTGTAAAAAGTTATCTGTGATTGTATGTTTTTGATATGCGAAAGTTGAAATTTTATTAAATTTTTTTTTTGCTCACAAATGACGAACTAATTACTTCTTAAACGGTAAGTTGATTTATAACGACCTTCCACCCTTAGAAATACCACAACAAATGAGTTTTTATTCCTACTTGATGGTATTTTTTTTTTAATTTGATAAAAATAGTTGACAAAACGTGAATTTTTTTGTTGGGGCAATGGGACATTTTTTGTTTTTATAAAAATTTTGCATTGCAGATTTTAAAAATGGCAAGAAAGTACGGACCACAAATAAGGCTGTGGTGGATAAATCAGCTTTGTTAGAAGCGATCAAAGACGCAAAAATAAACAGTCTTTCGTGCAGAGCTGTGGCCAAAAAACATGACTTGAATTACAAAATACTGGGTAGATATGTTGATCGTTTCAAGCAGTCATCACTGGAAGAGATCTTCAAACTCACAGAAGATAGTTTTGAAGCTGGCTACACAAAAGCGCATAAAGAGATTTTAACTTCAGACGATCAAGAGCAACTGACAAGTTAAATTTTATTTTCCGCTAGCATTTTTTATGGTTCATCACCAGCTGAAATTCGCAAACTGGCATACGATTATGCCATTAAAAATGATCAAAAAATACCAGATTCTTGGAAAAGGGATCAGCAGGCAAGTGTCCAATGGTTTAGTATTTTCATGAAAAAACATCCAAAGCTGTTCATTAGGTCACCAGAAGCTACCAGCATGGCACGTCTCAGTTTGTTCAACAAGACAAATGTCGATCTTTTCTATAATAATTTAGAACAAGCTATGGAGAAGTACAAAATTATGAACACGAACGTTTGGAATATGGATGAAATGGTGTTGTGCACAGTTCAAAGTTCTGGAAAAATTGTTGCTTGCAAAGGTACAAAACAGGTTGGCAAAGCGACTAGTGCTGAACGTGCAGTGACTATGACTCTTGCAATGGCTATCAATTCGATGGGTTAAGTATCAAAATTGTTACCTACCTACCACACTTTAAATAAAAATATGCAAATAGGTATCTACAATAATTTGTGTATTTTTGATTTTGATTTCAGATACGAAAGCTCCTCCATTTTTTATTTTTCCAAGAGTAAATTATCACGATTATTTTGTCAATGGTAGTATAAATGGTTCCGACGGTGCTGCCAATCCATCTGGTTGGATGACTACTCCAAATTTCATTAAATTTTTACAAAATTTCAAAAAGTTTGCCAAACCTAGTCCAGAGTATCCAGTCCTATTGTTGCTCGATAACCACGAATCACATATCGGCATTGAATCGTTGGATTTTTGCAAAGATAACTAGTCTCTTTTCCTCCACACACACACATACACACACAACTCACAAGCTCCAGCCTCTGAACGTCGCAGTTTATGGACCAATGAAAACAAATTTCAACAGTGCTATGGATTCTTGGATGAAGCTTCCAGAAAATGCTAGTAAAACTGTATCTATTTACGATATTCCAAAAATACTTTCGTCAATTTATTTCAAATCCTTTTCTGATAGTAATATCATTTCCATCTTTCAAAAAAACTGGCATTTGTCCATTTAATCGATTTGTGTTTACTGATGACGGTTTCGCCGGAAATTATGATTTTGACCATCCAGCATCTGATACTTCTATTGACCATCCAGCATCTGCCACTCCTGCTGACAAATTATCGCCTACTGTTGCCACCAATGATCCAATGCCTACCAATTCTGGTGAATCTAATGCCATCGATTGTTCAAAGCCTGTAGGTTCCAATGAAATTAAAAATACAAGTACAACATCTTCAATGCCTTCTCCAATGCCTTCAACTTTGAATCAGTCATGTAATATAAACGTATCATTTGAGAGTTTGCGACCACATCCTAAAGTTCGTCCTCGAAAAACCAACCAAACTAGACGCAATAAAAAATCAGAAATTTCAACTTCCACTCGTGTAAAAGATGCAATGTACCTGCAAAAAAGAAGAAATCTGCAACCTGGAAACATTTATTCGCCAAACAGAAGCCGGCTGAATCACAAAAACAAAAACTTATTCAAAAATCTGGATCAGAAAGTGAAGTGAAAGTGAAGAAGAAACATTCTGTCTGGTATGCATTGAGATGTTCAATAGGAGCAAACATGGAGAGGAGTGGATCCAGTGCACAAAATGTAAACTGTGGGCCCACACAGCTTGCACGAAAGACTCTCAGGGTGTATATTATGTATGCGATAACTGTGAAGCTGACAAATTTCCTGAATACCTCAGATGAGAATTTGCAATAATTTTCATTTCTTTTTTGATTAAGTATACATAACTATATAAAATAACTCTGTTATTTCAGACTTCCTTCGGCATCGAACACGTTCGATGCACATTTCTTATCTTCTGCGATTGTCGTACCTATTATATTTAAAGTTACTTCGTTTTATTTTTCCATTTTGTTGTTAAGATGGATGCCCGCGAATTCGCACTAGTTGTACCTAAAAAATACAGCTGCCGGACTGAGGCTTTCAAGAAGTTCATAGAACTTCGTAAACAACTTAATCCTTCCCAGCTTCGTTTATTCTTAAACGACATAGCAGCCATTCCTCAATTCTCTGAACGTTATTTTGATATTATATGTGATTTTGAGGACAGGCTAGCCGAAGATGTGTAGCGCAAGCGCGTATTACATTTACCTAATCACTCCCTCTATGTATGATTATCGGATTGTCATGGCATCGTATTGTACCAGTTGCTCTCGCATTATGCACAATATAACTGGTTGCATGTACTTGATTTATATTTTAATATTTTGTGAATTTACTACTCAAATCGCATTTTTATGTTGTTCAATTATTAAAATACTCCACCTTGTAATAAATAGCATGTAAAATTTTTTTTTCTGTCATAGTTACCATTAAAATTTAGTTTTTCTTAGAATAGTTGTTAGTATGTACTTCAAAAATTTTTTTTAAACGGAGGAAGACCTGTAGCGCAAGCGCGTATTACATTTACCTAATCACTCCCTTTATGTATGATTATCGGATTGTCATTGTATCGTATTGTACCAGTTGCTCTCGCATTACACACAATATAACTGGTTTACTCCGTAACAGATGTACCACCAGAAAAGGATATGGATGACGACGATGTCGACGACATCTATCACGAACCTCGTTCAGTTGTTCCTTCAGTCACGGCCCCATCAGCAGTCAAGAAGGCAGAGATTCCTCCGCCCCAAGATAGAAAGATAGAATTTGTGCGAATGATGTACTCGTTAAATTTCCAATTTCTTTAATAAACATTGCAATTGGAGTTATTCGACTTATTTCGCACTTACAACTATATAATAAATATTTTGTCTATACTACTTCTCAGTTGATTTTTTTCAATTTTAACCGGTAATTGTTACCAAAAATTGTGTGTGACACATCGCCTCAAGCCATGTGACATGAAAAAAATCTGAAATGTGTGGGAAGGATTGTATTTTTCAGCGGTGCAATTGGATTCAAAATTAGAATTTTAGTTTTGGGAGAAAAAAAAATAAAATGTCAAAAAATTAGACAGATCGCCCCGGTCTCCGCTACCAACGAATTTTAATCCAGTCAAACAGAGATATGTTTGAAAACTGATACTTTTGTACTCAAACACTATCATTACTACTATCCCAATTTCAGCAATTCTCATTCTCCTCAAATTAGCGCAATACACATCCTCAACGATTTAATTCGTTGTAACATCAACTCCCTAAGCAGGGGAAAGACGAGCGTACACCAATAATAACGCATTTCTCTCAACAATCTCCCCAAAACAAACCGACAGACAGACAGACAAGATATCGAAACCAACCATCGCTGCGCGTACTATCCGAAAACAATCTAGGTAAACCTGGAAGCTCGGAATTTGAAAATTCATTCGCGTCCTAGGTAGGTAAGGGTAAATACAAAAGACGATGACTGTAGTGATACGGAGGCCACGCCACGCCATGCCATGCCTTAATCGAGAAACAGGGTTTGTGGAAAAACTAGATAGGTAGGAAGGCAGGCAGGTAGGTAGGTAGGTAGGTATCTACACAAAGCACACATACTTACACATTTCCAACGGATAAAATAGGTGGACCTCGAAGATCGCGGGGGCGTAGCTCGCAGCACGTAGAGGACGTGGTCTCAGCATCATCAAATGCTCCCAAGTCCATCCAGGAAGCGATGCCCGACAAGCGCAACGCGACCTGCACTCTCTCAGACAAGCGAAAGGGGTTTCGCAGCATTTTTGCCGCACTGCCTCGCCGCCACCACCGTCGTCTCCAAATACCAGCCAAACACACACACATACACACACACGTAATATCGAGGGTTGCCCATATCGTGCCGATACCTTCTAGCTCACTCTGCTTCTCTAACACGGTGTTACACATTATATCAGTTTTATTTCTCGCTCGTTCGCTCGCTCGCTTACTCACTTACTTATTCGGCATCGTGTCGCGTCGAGTCGACTCGAGCGTCCGTACACAAACGCGCCAAAATTACGCGCGGGCGCGACTACACACCGATACCGGCGTAATGTGTGTGTGTGTGTGTGTGTGTGTACCACGGGGGCACACAGCAGCACCCCACGCGATGCACACACAGCCACAGAGTAAAAGAGACGCCGCGCCGCTGTCGCGCAATATGATTATTATCATTACACGATTCGAAACTGGGTGACGTGAAAAACACCACAACTACAGTAAGCGCGATGCAGGTCCACCAATTCGCAAGTTGAGCTTTAGTCGGTATTTCGGGTTCGAGACGCGAACATCTCGTTGCAAAATGCGCGCTAGACGGCGTCCCGTTCGTATTTACGTCTCGAAAGCTTTTTTTTTTTCGTTATTTCGTCAACGTGATGATTTGAAAAAATAAAAATATAAACAAAACTATGTAAGATGTAACATAGCCGGATCACAATATGACTGATGGTATTTTACTTTTTTTTTTTTCGATTATTCACCAGTGCGCGAGATTAAGTGTTCAATTTTTTTTTTTTTTTTTGTTTTTCAAAAATCGAGTTCGATGTGATGTGATTGATTCTGTATACGTGTTTCAGAATTACCAGCGTAATCAAATTGGAAAATTCGTCTCGATGTTTTCTACTTCGATGGTAGCTATTAAAATCAGTTTCAGATTTTTTTTTATTTTGTAACTTTTAATTTTCAGCAAATAATGTTCACTCGTTATTATTACTCGATTTTTTTTTTCAATTTTTTGTAATTGGTTATTGAGAAGAGTTGACGATATTTTATGAAAAATTCAACTTACCAAAAAGCAAATCGTAATATCAAAGTAATTGGTTAGCTATTGAAAAAATTAGAAGCGATCACTTCGATAAAATCACATCGTAAGAATGATCGTTCTAATATATATGCTCATTTTCTGGATGAAATTACAAACCGAATGTGCAGCATAATTTCAACCACAACAGGTCTAAATATTTTTTTTTTAAATGGTCGCTTCTCCAATAACGATCATCTGCCAATTACAAGGATAACACGATAAATTAAAAATGATCAGAAATATTAAAATTGTGACAAAAAATTCAATTCGTACATCAATTTGCAGGCAGAATTCCATCAACAACCAGGACGCAATTGGAATAATTTCAAACTATACAAAATTTCAACACGATCAACCATCTTTGAAACAAAACTACAACAGAATTTTCCAACATTTACAAACCCAATTCCGTATCAATAAACTCGAAATAATAATTCTAAATTGTGAACTCTTCGCAATACCAAAATTAAAAAAAAAAAATGTTATACGTGTAATCTACGCCAATTTGTGTACGCTATAAAACGCACAATTTTTCCTCGTACAATTACGAACAATTAACCAGTGTAATAATTTTAACAAATACGTCTGAAACACATCGAGCTACCAATTTTCTACACCGCATTTTCAATTCGGAAAAACTATACCCATAAACTAGCTGCGTCGTATACTCGTCGGTCTATACGTATACTACACGAACGTATATCTCCCTCGTCTATTTTTTTTTTTTTTTTTTTAATATCCTAAAAGCATCGTACAAACTCGAGCCAAAAAAATTTTTTTTTCCACCCAAAAACAGCTCAATCCAGCGCGCAGCAATTTTGAAAATTACAATCTCCCATACTCGACTCGTCCCCCGCTTCGTCCACCAAACAAAGAGACATCAATGACGCGTAACCAGCAAATGGATTAGCCACCACACGTCGAATAGTACCTACACATCGCAGCCAGATATATAGGAAAATCTCGACGACCAGTCGAGCCGAGCCGGCGATTATCGTGTCTCGTGAAAGGGGCATCCAACGTGTATGTAATTCTAAAGTACCCTACATCTCGTTCGATGCGAATTCGCCAAAAAAATTCAACAAATCGCAAACAAAACAACTTTTTCTCTAATCACCAAGCCAGAGCTAAATTTAGTCGGTCGAGTGTTTATATATGGAACGTTGGTGCACGCGGTCGGGGGCTATCGAGAATATAAATACCGTTTATTTTGTTTCATTTTTTTACCCGCTCCCCCCACCCCAATCCCCCTCCTCTCCTTCCTTAAGCTGTACACATCATCACACGTAACACACACACACACACACACACACACACACACACGCTGCCCATCTCTAAACAATATTTCTTGTAGGATTTTTTTTCTACTTCTTCTTCTTCCTCTGCTTTTTTCAAGGCGAATACGACGAACTGATAGGTATATAGTTTATTCGTCGTCGCGTAAATAAACGAGTCGACAAGTTCACAAGAAAATATTCGCTACACACCGAACAGACAGTAGTAGTAATAGTAGTAGTAGTAGTAGTAGTGCCCCAAGACGACGAGAGGGAAAAACCTCAACGACCTCATTTTTTTCCTTCCTTCGTTGCTTCGCTGATCGTTATATAATCGAATTTCCGAACCATATTATCTTCGAACGTGTATCGTGATTGTCGAGAAATCAAACGACGACAAAAAAAAAGAAAAAAAGCCAGTAAAATTTCCTCCAAACAAGATATATACGTATACACCACCGTAGGATATGGCGATATATGGGGGAAAAAAGTTTTCACTCTATTTCGCCTTCGCTTCGTCTCCTTTTCAAACGACCAAATATTTTATTCCATATCGAGTCGTAAAAATATCGAATAAATCCACCCATTCGTCGTCAGTCTCTTTCTGTCTTTTTTCTTTTCGCTAACTTCGGAGTCTCTTCGTTGTTCGCTCGTTTACCTTTCTTTTATCGCGATATGGTTGCCGACAACGAATCGCAATCAGGGGCGACATCTTCGTCGTCTTCGCAGACAAATTGAAAATATATCATTTGCAGTTGTCGTTACAGCTTCCGTTTCTACAATTTTTTTTTTTTTTTTTTGATATTCGCCCTACTTCGAGTTAGTTCGTCTCCGGGTTGTTCGGTTTTTGTACTCGTATGCCAGCCGAATTATGTTATACTCGAGTTGAGAAATGTCAACGATAAAGGGTATATGTGGTTTTTGGATCGTCGTGAAATTAGAAAAAAAAAAAAAACGTCACAATCGAATAAATCATTTCAAAATCATTTTGCATTATTGTAATGTCCCTCCTCCACCCCCCCAAAAGGAAACCAATTAAATCGTTTTTTTTTCTACTCATCTTGCAACAATATTATGGTAAAATTACGAATGAAACGAATACTAAAATATTATGCACAGCAAACGAAGATAAATACCAAGTCTATACGACTAAATATTGCAAGTTTGTTTCAAAAAAAAAAAAAAAAAAAAAAAAAAAAAAAAAAAAAAAAACGGTGCCTTTCTGTTGATACGTTCGCGCAAAGGTATGAAAATTGGGCGTACTTCGGTGCCAAAGCACCATTCTGAATGAAAAGTACTCGAAGATAGAAAGGCGCGACAAGATAGCAATAGAAGAAGGAACCGTACAGACAGCCCGTCAAAAGAAAAACTTGGCTTGTTCTTCGTTGTTCGATTCTTGTCGCGTAACATACGGTAAAATTAATTTTCCTAACTTTTAACAACGGCAGCACGACGGAAAATTTCGCCGCCATCAGCGATAAAATTACTTTTCGCCTGTTTCGATGTGTGTCGTTTGCTGTGTGTGTGTGTGTGTGTTGCTGGCTTGCTCGCTCGCTGGGTTCGTTCGTTCGTTCGGTCGTTTTCTTTCCATCGTTCCATTCGTTTGGTTTGGTTTGGTTTTCTTCTAGCTACATATATACCCTCGACCCTCGGATGGAATTAATAGAAGAAAACGGTGTATTAAATTAAAGCTCGACAGGCGATAAGTACCGAGATTGCGTTTGGCTTTAGTTGGTTGAATGCGGTCCAAGTTTACAAGTAAATTTTTTATTTGGTCCCCTTTAACCAGCTGTAGCCGATCACTTGTACGTATTATGGAGAATGTACGCCGACTAGTTTCGAAAAAAACGTTCCGATGTAGCTCTCTATCTAGCTCATTGGCATGCATCATTCAAAAAAATCATCAGCACTCGGGATAACGTGCAAGAACGCCCAATACAATGTTAACGTTGAAGCGAGAAAAAAATCAATCCGGTCATGGGGGATGCTGGCAAATCGAAGATGAAGACCAACACCGCGATAAACGAACGAAATTAATTCAGGTAAATATAATCTTCCAATTCCAAACGTTTTGGAATTATTATTCAAATTTATACGTAGGTAAGCGTAATTATCGTTGACGTGACGTTTAAATTGAATTTCTTTCACTACTCGTCGTATCGTACCTACCAAACTAACACGGTAGACCTTCCACCCCTTCCCTCCGCCATAGCAGATTTCGTCATTTTTACACGATACCGACAAATTAGTGCCCTTGTCAAAAAATTTATCTCGATTACGAAATCTCACGACGACACCGCACCGGCCTTTCGGCACTTCGCTGCTGCCAGTCTAAAAGACGCGACAACGTCGATGCAACGGTGGAAAAAAAAATATTAAGAAAAAAACCCTACCGAAATTTCATTTCTTTACGTTCAAACGCTATTCAACCACCATTGCAGAAAAAAAAAACGAAATTTCCAAGGCTAACCGCGAAATCGTCGTAATTGACACGATGAAACCTCCGACGGACAAGGCAGAGCAGAAAAAAAACCATCCAGCCAGAGCCAAAACTTTCATTCCCCTTTGGGATTTAGCGTACCAATTCGACTGGTCAAATGAGTAAAATCATTCGATATCCCTAGATAATATTAAGAACTTTTCGGCCATTTTATAGGTCGCTATTGCGCTCATCCTCATCGTCATCGTCATCCTACCTTATTTACTAGGTATTTATATCCCCCCTCGCCTCTTTACTTCTTCACTTTACCAACAACCATCGAGCTTAATTTCATCGAACAAAGCAATACGCTAGTGAAACTATCTTTGAGACAAGAGTAGTAACAAATTCTCTTTAGTACGCGCCAAATGAACCGACCTCAATTCGTAAGCGAAAGACTTTTTTTTTCTTATTCCTTTTCCACTTCTCTCTTCTTTTTTTTTTTTTTTTTTTTGGCATACGTTCGTTCGTTGGTTGGTAACTCGAGTAAGAACTTCGTTAAGAGTTTTCAACTATACCTATTGGTATAGCCTACGCAAAAGAGAAGAAAAAGTTGCTAGAAAGGTTTTAAAAAAGCTTTTTATGACCGTTGGAATGATGTATTTTTTTCACCTTTACCCTTATACCCTGTGTATGTATGTGTGTGTATACATACACCTTGTACATAACCGTACATACCTACACTTTGGTTCGCAGATTGCTCCGCCGAGAATGACCAAATAATATCATCAATCTAAACCACGTACAATAGAATTTTCGTTCCTCTTCGCCTCTTTTTTTTTTTTTTTTTTTTTTTTTTTATTCTTCTTCGATTGTAGTCGCTACTTCGGTCAATATTGCGGAAACAAATAAAAACCAAAGAATTGAAAACTTTCATCGTAGTGGAAAAAAAATTATTGACGCTGCGACGAAAAAAGACAAAGGCCAAAAATAGGAGGGTAAAGAGAAGTACGCGACGATGCGACCGTGTATATGAGAAAATATTCATCGTACTGAAAGTTAACTAAACACAATGTGGCTCGACAATTTACCTATTTTCGCGAGCTTGTTTTTCTTAATTAACTACAGCCCGACAATGCTGCTCGAGAAACATTACGTAAGCAAACGTCTCTTGAGAATAAACAACGCAAATTAGGTAGCGCTTTTTTAACCATAAATAGTCTTTTTTTTTTTTTTTTAATGTGAACATTTTACGGAGATAATTATGAAAAATCTCTCTAATAGGCGAACAGACTAGTTACTTAAATAGGTACACCCGGAAATTTGGTTAATCTGAAGTGCCCAGCGGAGTGGGGGTGAAATTTTGAAAAAATTGTATTGTTAAGCCGTAAAGAGTACATTTTTCGGAGTTTAGGTAGTAAATTTTTGAAACGTCATTAAGAAAGTGGTAAATTTCTAACAATTTGGGTACTAAATTCAGCGTAAATGTAATAAAAGAATTCCAATATTTTCACACCTCGCCGGAGAGTGAGGTTATAGCCCCGCCCCAGTAGGCGAACACAGCGACACAGTGAAGTACTTATAAGAAAAGCCGAAGAAAAAGCCCACTCCAAACTGAGCTAGTCAAGGACAGCTTGCATATCATATTCAATTGTCCCGATGAAACAAGGATGCAAACCAGGAACACCCTACAAGCTGAACTGAATTGCGATCAGTGGCCGTATCCGTTGCCGGAATTACTCTTGTATGGGAGCCGGCCCTTTGCAACCTTTGCTCAGATAGCACTAATCGAGAAAAAGTAGCGGCTCTTGCCTTGAGACGGGGTCGATCTTCCAAGTATCCGAACGCAGCCACGCTAGCTAGTAGTGAGATCGATCCCATTAAGAGGGACATGGTCCCTGTGGGTATACTGCCAGGAATATAGTGCTACCTTAGACTACCGAATGCCAGTCATTCGTCTCCCTCCCATTCCAAGATACCGGATTTGACATTCCCTGTCCGAACGTGACGATGAAGAGGAGTTCCACCGAAGTTTTGACACGAGAAGAAGATGAAGATTTTTTTTAGTTCCTACGAAGTCGCTATTATGTAAATGAAGAAAATGAAGAAATTAAGTTTGAGTCAAGATTAAGATTGTGAATAGGTTAAGTTGGAATTAAGGGAGCGATGATCAATACAATGCGATAAAATGAAAATTAGGTGCGCTGGTATTGTGAGCGAAAAAAAAGCCACGCTAGATGTATTCGGATTCCTTAGTTGGAAACTGTTCATGTAGAAAAATCCAGCGTTCTGATTGGCCGAAACACACGTCGGAGTTACTGGAGTTTTTTATCAAATTTGATCAACTTTGTTTATTTGCATTTATCACTTGCGCAAATTAAGATCGTGCGAAGCTGCAAAAGCACCGTAGCCAATAACACAAGAGAAATCATTGGAAAAATCTCAGTCCGGAGGAACTAAAAGTCTTTGGGAATATCATAATTTTAAAAGGGATAACTTTTCTTCCATTCCATTGTGTTCTAGTATTTTTACTGAATTCGTGTATCTATTTTTCGATATCACCGAATGTCTTAACATTACTGCAAATAATATACTCATTTCTATCTGTATCAAATTCTAAAATTGTAAGGCAAATGAGCCTCTTGCAAATTAAAACCAGGGATGGAAGAATAACGAAGAACTGAGAACCAAAAAGTTCAAGAACATGCAATTTTAGAGCTTAGAGAACAAGAATAGAAATAAAAAAAAAGAAAGTTGAATGATTGAAGAATGAAACAAAAACAGAAACAAGAAAAACTTTTGAGCATTCATTTGAAAAAACAAGAATAAGTACGAGAAAAACTAATTTTCCATTTTTTTCTATTTTTTTTTTAAGAATTTTAGCAGATAATTCCTGGGATAGTTGTTTTCATTAACTTTTTCATTGATTTAACGACTTTAAGGCAAATTTTCAAAAATCAGGGAGGACTGAGTTGTCGAGCAAAACCCACCAAGTACATGAACGTAGAACCAAACAAAACCAAATAAAGAACAAGAACAAAAAATATTTCAAAAACTGAGAAGAACAATAAGAAAATTAGAACAAAGTTTACAAATCCTAAATAAAAATCAAAACTAACAAGAACAAAAATTTTGATTAATAAGAACAATAACAAAAACCAAAACCAAAATTCACCCTTTCTTCCATCTCTGGTTAAAACAATGCTCTGTTAGTTTAGCATTATGTTTGGAACATTTAACAACGTAATTCTGACTTAAGGCAAAAAAATAGTAACATATTATGAAACAATTGAGTTATATTTTCGTATTTGCAACATTATTGATTCGTGTACTGATAACAGAACAACCGATAGCGTAATCGAATGGGCAATAGCCAATTACATCGCAGGATTTTTTAACATGGCCAGTTTCCAAGTGAGGAATCCGAATACGCCCTCGGTATCCACCTTCTTGAATGTTCTATATGGTGAAGTGAAAAAAAACATACCTTGGTCGAATTTCAGCAATTTTCACTACGAATATTTATTTTAAGTGGGGAAGGCACCATACAATATTTGAGTCCGATATCTGAAAAAGGGCGATGCTAAGAGGTCCTCAATGTACGCCTTTTTTTGATGAAAATGAAGTTTTTTTCGATTTTGGCTCAACTCTTTTTGAAACTTCACACAGCATATGAATTCTAAAAAGTGCCATTCAAGTTTCTACGTCTCCCTGACCCATTGGCAGCTCGATTGGATACCACTTTTAGGGTTCAAAATGAGCTTCATTTAGTCTTGTGGCGGTACTAATTACAACGTTACTATAGAATATCATAATTTAAATCTGTAACGTATGTAACAATATCACCTACTTCTCACCCTAACCATAGGCAAGTTACCAACCATTTCTATTCTCCTCTTGGACTCACTTGAATTCTAGAAAAGAGAAATCAAATTCCGAAAAAACTCAATTTCTTATTATTTTTTAGAATTAAAATGATCATAATTTTTCACCTAAGTGAGACAGAAAGGTAGGGAGCGAAATCAGCGAGTGACGATTTGTCAACAGCATCCGGACCACAATTGTAACTGAAAACGAAACATGGGTCGAGTGGTTTATGCCCAAAACCAGATGGCAATCCAGTGAGAGGAAGAACTGTAATCCACCTCGCATTCAAAAAACAAGAAAACCATTTCATCAGAAAAAGTTAATGGTGACAGTATTCTAAGATTACCAGGGCGTCATTTTCGTCTATTGTCTTTTGTCCAAAGGTGGGGGGGATACTGCAACGCGATAATGCAAGACCACATTCTGCTCGAATAAATGTTGCGGGGATCGAATTGATTGTTTGTGAGGGTTTGTTTTTAAAATTTGCAGTTCGTACAGCCTTTTAAGTAAGTTCCATCTCCGAACCAGCTCTCTGGCTTTATTAAAGAAGCAATAACGAGAGAAATTTCTCGAATATATCGAAAGTAGCCAAAAATCTACAGTCAATGTCAAACTGAATTTATTACAGATCATCCTACTTGTACAGTTATGGTAAAACTTCTCCTCTATTTCTATTTAAACGAGGCAAAAATTGATAAAAATAAATTTTTATTTAGCATTTTAGACCTCTTAAGGAAACTGTTTATTTACTCGGATCGCTAACCACATGTCAAAGATGGTAAACATTAGAAAAAATATTTGATTTGTTCGATGAAAGATTATATTTTTTGTGTATTTTTCTTATCGCCTCTTGACCTTTTTTTCACGTTAGGTTAAGAAAAACGAACGCAATAAGTTTAATACAAATATTTAAACGAAAAAACGCTGAAATGGAATCCGGAATTCAATCAATTTTTCTTATTTTTTGAAATTCCTACTTCAATAAAATTCCAAAAATCTTGAAATTCTAGGTTCTGGTTCCTAATTCTTTTTTCAATTTTAATAAAAGATTGCCGATTTCCTATTCCTTCCTCTAAAATGATTAAATCCCTCCAGTTCCATTTCCTACTTTCGAATTCTATTCGCATCAGTGACCGAAAATCATTCAGGAACGAAATAGTACCGCTTCAACTCTCAAAAAAGTTACCATCGATGACCAAAAACTTCACACCGATTTCTAAAATTAACGTTGTTCAAGTGCAGCGATTATTCTTTTAAGTTTGACATTTATTTTTACGATTACTTGCATCGTTTTTTCACCAGCCTTAAAAGGGACCTTACTTATTGAATCATCTATGTAGCAGGCTGATTTTTGGATACGTAGTACAACTTTGGAATCTTTATTGACTGATTTAAAAAGAAATATTTTTTGCGTTTTGTCTCCCCCTCTCCTCTCCACTAAATTCAAGCGTAACTGATTTTTGACCCAAGGTCATTGACGGGGAAAAAATACATTTTTGGAGCTGTGAGGGGGTGTAATAAGTCTAAAAAGTCAAGACCTCCCCCTCCAGTACATCTCGGGCCCCTATTGAGTGAACATACAAATTTAAACTTCCTGGGTAAATTTAGTCGAAAGATGGAGAGAACAGCCCTTTTTGAAGGTCAAAAAATGGGGGAGGGGGAACCCTTCATCTCTCCTCCTGAAAAGTCCAAACCTACGACTATTAAATATTTTTGGAAAGCTCAGAGTCTGTACTTTGTGAAAATGTATTCGATTTTGAAAAATAGTCACGTACAAAGAATCTTAAGGTAATTTGCCAGCAGTTGATATAAAAGAGGAAATTTTTTCACATTCTAGTTAACTATGCCGCATGGATCGGAGAGGCTGATTTTTTTAGATATACAGTGGAATCCGCTTATTAAGATCACCTTTAATAAGATCATTCGGCTAATCAGATCAAAATGCTTCGGTCCCAATTTTTTTGTCCTGTTTACACATAAATTACACCGCTTATACAGATCAACCTGCCGGCTATTTAGATCACAATTCGAGCAGGTCTTCCATTGAAAAATGTAATTTAGCATGGTATAATTGAAAAATCTCATCTCTTATTTTTTTTCATTGAAGATAAAATTGTGTATATCTACGTATTCACTGCACTTCATTCACAATTTGGACACATCTTTATCTTTATGCCATATTAAAATCATTTTTTTTTTTGCCGGCGAACACAACTTCAATAATGCAGCCATTGGATCAAGGAATAATTCGAGCTTTCAAGACATACTATCGAAACGAAACGAGACAACGAGTATTGCAACAAATCGACTACAACATACAGGGAACATCGGCGATCGAATTAAGTAAAAAAACAGACCTTCTATCAGCTCTCCATCTCCTCAAGCATGCTTGGGATTCCGTTACATCTCTCACTATACATAACTGCTTCAAGAAAGGAGGATTTGTACCAAAATCTGAAGCAATTGAGGTGTATTGTGACCTTCCTTTTCCAAACGACATTTCACAAGAAGCATTTGAAGAATGGATGTGTATTGATTCCCATTTGACCACTGTGGCTCCTCTAACAGAAGAAGACATATGCAACAACATTCTACAAGGTGGTAATGAAGAGTATTCGTCATCTGATGAAGAAACCAAGGATGAAATCAGTCGACCCTCGCAAAAAGAAGTCATGAATGCTCTTTCAACTATTCGAAGATTTGTTCAATGCACAGGAAATGATAGTGACTTCAACGAAAATCGTCAATTTGAGAAACGTGTATGCGATTTAATGATTAATAACTTGAAACAAAGCTCTATAGAATGTTACTTTCAAAAAGAAGTCTAATTTACGCTTATAATGTATTTTACCAGGATACTTGCTTAAATTATCTTTTTTTTTCGATTATAAAGTCTTTTCTTTTAAATTCTAAATTTTCACCTTCGTGTGATAAATCATTTTTTTTTAAATTTCGAATATTTTCTTTTTTAGGAATGTTAAAATTTTCATCTAGATTCGAGATAAATGACTATGACCATTTTCCCTATTTCGACATTTCAAAATTCTTTTTATTTATTTAAAAAATAGAAGTAAACCTACCGTGGCATGGCCATACAGTATCGTCGCTGTGTTGGTAGGTGCATATTAAATTAGATTTCGTGTATTGGGTCCCTATTCGGATTTTCTGATATCTGTGTATTTTGCTATCCTATCCCAAAAAAACGAATTCTTCCCATTTTATCCCTTGTGCTAGTTTAATACTAAAATCCAATTTTGCAGTACCTATCAAATGTTTTCCAAAATAGTTATCTTCCTGAATCTTCGGTTCCCTTAAAATTTTGACTTCAATCCCTCCCCCTTCCCCTGTCAATACCGCACACTATACCTGACATAAATATTTTTACAAAAGCTTAGTGAAATTTTTTTAAACACGAATTTACAAATGTTAGGTTAACATCTCGTAAAAATCTAATTTAAAACGCTTTTTTTTTTATTCAAAATCATAAATAACTCGTAGTCTCATAAATACCAATACTTCATCCATAATAATTTCAACCAACTTATTCTCTCGTGATTCAAGACTTTTCTCAATTCTCGTAGCTCAAATTTAATAAAAACTCGAATAATTTAACACGCACTTTTGCGCAATTAAATTTTATTAATAAAGGCTGAGAATTTCTGCAAAAATATATATATATAAATTTTCTACTATCGTGAATTTCCATTTCTTTTGTACGTATTTCTCTTTTTCTCTTCTCTGTCTCTCTCTCTTCTTCGTATCCAACCTACCTACACTGTACGTATTTTTAGAAAATACTTGTAAAGAAAAACTCATTCGTTTGGTAGCCTACCTTGAGCCTGGTAATTTTTCAAAGTAAGCTATTCGATTAGGTATTCCTTAAAGCGTATCACGGTAAAACACAATCATTAAAAAGGAGGCTTTAAAAGCTTTACAACAAAAACAACAGACAAGAACAAAATATTCCACCTTGATAAGATTTCACCGGGCTTCGCGTCGGCAGAAGAAATGTTGAAAAACAGAGAGAGGTTAATTTGACTAATTAGTCGAAAGCTGCTACGTAGGCATAGAGTATATTGTGTATACACAATAGCGAGGAATTCATAATCTAGGCGAGAATACCTACTTAGCTACATCAATATATATATGTATTTTTTTTTTGGTTCAAGATTTAGAAAAAAAAAAAAAAAAAAATAGTAAAAAAGGGCGAAAAAACATTCCCTATATCGTATTATAAATTCTAGATCCAAAAAAGCGTAGTTTTGTGTTTTTTTTTTTTGAAAATTTTTTCGACACCAATTACAACTAGAAAAGTTCACAAAAACTCGCTTACTAGTCGCGTATATACTTTTACCATCTGGCAGTAAAAATGTTGGCGAATTTTTTGTACAGTGCGGTGCGGCGAGAACGGGCACGTTATTCGTAAAACATTAGAAATTTATGCTAACGGAACGTTTTAGTTTTTTCGCTCTATAAGAAAGCGAATACCTTGGCTCGTTAGGTTTTTCACGAACCCTTATTCTTATACAGTAATTAAAGTACAAAACAAAAAATCTTTTAACTTAATGAGAATTTCCGTCATTCTAACTGCTCGGCTTTCTTTCTTAATTTGTTTTATTGACGGTTATAACTTTTTCCTTTCTTTTTCCTATTACCGTTTTCGTGTTTTTACCCACATACAAAAGAAGAAAAAATACAAGAGAAAAAAAATATACAACAAGAGAGGAGAGTAGAAAACAGAAGCCGGAAACGGGGTAACGTTAAATTCGAATAAAAACAAACAAACAAACAAACGAACGAACGATGAAGATGATGAAGAATAAAAATAGGAGAGAAAAGCTTTTTCGTATACAACATTGCGACGCGATGCGGCGCGCCGCCATTCTAATAGCAATTTTTTTTCCTTCTTTTTTTCATTTTCAATCAATTTTCAATAATTTAGAAATTATATTTCAACGTCGCGCGTCGCTGTAAAATTTGCAAATGTTTAATATCACTCTGCCTCTGTCTCTCTCTCTCTCTCTCTCTCTTCCCATATAGTATTTTTTTTTCTTGCCATCTGTATAACTCGAGTATCTGCATCGATTGTTGCGAGATGCGGTTCGACTGTCCTTATAATGGTAGTACCACTCTTAGCCAACCAAGAAACGTGTCCATTTGGCTAATTAATTTATTTTTCCTTTTTTTTTTTTTACGGTCTCTAAAAAGCTGGCGGCGGTGGCGCTTTGTTTATTCATTATAACGGCGGCAAGTCGCCGCTGACTCGTATACCAACATACACAATGTAAAACCTTACACTAGATATATATAAAATAGCGTTATTTTAATCTAACCAAGAGCAACGGCTTATCCCAGATGACAGATAATGGATTATACGGCGTGTTTTACGCTATGTCCATTACCTTAAATCTACAATGACCGCGAGATAATAAAATTACACTGAAATACTCCTAGCATGTGGATATAACTTCTTTCCGCCGCTCCGCCGCCCCCCACACACCCCTCGATGGTGCTTTTTAGGCTGTACCAGGTATCGTACATGGTAGTATATACGTGGAAGTAGCTCACTTCGGTGTATACTCCTATGTACCTACCTACCTACCTACCTACCTAGTACCTACTCTCTTATCATTTCAAATAATGAGCTAAAAAATAGGTAGGTAGGTAAACCTACCTCTCTATAAATCTCGCTCGTACCATCTGTTACGCTTTTTCTTCTTTTTTTTTTTTTTTTTTTTTTTTTTTTTTTTTTTTTTTTCATGAGCAGAAAAGTGGTAACAGAAGGATAGACTTTTTTTTTCGTTTCGGCATTTTTTCCTTTTAATTTAACCCAGCGGTGTCTAAAAGTAAAAAAAAAAAAAATGAACCTTGATCAATAAAATGCTCTTTTATTCGAGTGTTTGTTTTATAACTGAATGTTGATTTCATGCAGGAAATTTTAAGTATAGCTGTCCGGATGGATATTTCTCAGTATTATTGCGTATTAAATGGGCTACTTTTGAATGCATTTTTTTTTAACGTGAAAATCATTTAGAAATGTGTACTTACAAGGGAAGTGCCACAAATGTTGCAAGCCTAATGAAAAAATTTTTTTACAGATGTGTAGTGTATTCAAAATTACCCCCAAAACCGAAATTTCAGCCACTAAGCTCCATCGGAGGGGGGCTCAGCTACTTGGCTTAATTTGAAGGGGAGTTATTCGTGGAACAAACTCAAAACTTGAGACTTCTCGCTCCCACAGTCACCCAAAAAATCACATTTCTAGTCTGTAAAGGAGCGTAATTGGTTTGAAAAGTTGTAACCGCCAAAACGTACATCTATGGCTCCCATCGAGTCTACATACCAAATTTCAAATTTCTAGTTCAATTTCGAGGGAAGATTGAGGATGAATAGCATTTTTTCGAGATCAAAAAGAGGAAAAACTCATATCTCCCCCTCCCCTCCCGTTGACTACAGATGCCAATTTTTTGATATGCTATACAACTTTGGATTGTCTGTCAGTAGGCTAAAAAAGCAACATTTTTTTACAATTTTAGCCCCCTCAGCACTCCCTCCCTCGAATTTTGACACAACTGAATTTTGACCAGACGCTATTCGCACTCAAGAGTATCAAGTGTGCTGCCATTCGAAGCTTATTTCCCAAATTTGATCGATTTTGATTGGTATTATGTTGACCAAATGATTTTTAGTTTTGAGAGAGTAAAATCGAAATAAATATGCGATGATCTTCTGGAGCCCCAAAACGGGTTTTGTTTACATGCCCCTTCCTCTCATCAGCCGTAGGTCGATAGACTGTAATAGCTTGGTTTTCATCGACAATATGACATAGAAAAATAGGCTAGAAATTGATATGCCACATCCACTTCAGAGGGACGTACCTGAATAAAAATTTTATTACAGGTATAGTTTTTTATATAATTGTAGAAAAGCATAAAAAGTGAAATTTTTTAAAAAAACCTTAAAAAAAAAGGGGGAGAAAAGTGGAGGAAATTTGCCAAAAATGATAATTTTGAATATTAATAATACGTGTAACAAATACATAAACAATTTTTTTGGGGGTTTTTTGAATACTTTTGAAAATTAGCCAACTTCGAGTCAGTTTTGCAAATGAGTAAGAAAACCGAAATTTTTATCACATCATTATGAGGTAATTTCCCAACTATAGCGACCACTTCGTTTGCAAATTTCCAAAAAAAATCAAAATTCCGCCCACCCTAACGAGCATCTAACTTTTTTTCTAATATGTATTCACGCAAAATAATATCCAAACATTACTTAAAATAGTCCAAACAGTGGGTCCATACAAAAATGTTTAAAAATTGGGTAAATTTTTTCCCTCCAATTGTGCGTAGTGAAAATAATAGTTGAACACAACAGATAATGGTCTAAATATTAAATCCATGGTTTGAAAAAGTAGAACAAAAAATAAACAAACCCGAAAATTTTATCATTAGCAAAATACGTCGTAAAATCTGTATTCACCTAACAAGGGAAGCACTCCAAGTGTTACAAGCTTAATGAAAAAAAATTTTTATAGGCGTGTAGTGCATTCAAAATTACTCCCACAACCAAAATTTCAGCCCCTAAGCTCCATCTAGGGAGGAGTTATTGGGGGAAGGGGTGGAATATTGAAAAATCAACAAATAAGACGTGTAAACACAACCCGTTTTGGGGCCCTAGAAGATCATTACATATTTATTTCGATTTTACTCTCTCGAAACTAAAAATCATCTGGTCAACGTAATACCAATCAAAATCGATCAAATTTGGGAAATAAGCTTCGAATGACGGTACACTTCATACTCTGGAGTGCGAATATCCTCTGGTCAAAAATTCAGTTATGTCCAAGTTCAAGGGAGGAAGTGCTGAGGGGATAAAGTTGTAAAAAAATGTTACTTTTTCAGCCTACTGACAGACAATCCAAAGTTATATAGCATATCCAAAAATTAGCATCTGTAGTCAACGGGGGTGGGGGGAGAGATATGAGTTTTTCCTCTTTTTGATCTCGAAAAACTGCTATTCATCTTCAATCTTCCCTCGAAATTGAACTAGAAATTTGAAATTTGGCATGTAGACTCGATGCGAGCCATAGACGTACCTTTTGGCGATTACAACTTTTCAAACCAATTGCGCTCTTTTGCAGACTAGAAATGAGATTTTTTGGGTGACTGTGGGAACAGGAAGTCTCCAGTTTTGAGTTTGTTCCACGAATAACTCCCCTTCAAATTAAGCTAAGTAGCTGACATTTGGTATGTATATTTAGTAGGAATCGTACAAGTGCCTTTTGGGGGTCTTGAATTTTCTGAATTTTTGCTCGCTCCACTCTCCTTACAGTCCCAAAAATATAGTTTTTTGGTAAGTTTTTTCCATTTAACTGAACTATGAAGTTGAAAATCGCAAACACATCCCCTTCAAGCATTCTTCGTACATATGAAAATATTTCAAATTTTGAGACAAACGTTTTTAATGATACATGTATTGTCGTTTCGCGTCCATGGGAAAAAATATTGTAGATTTTGAATCATTTTTTGAGCACGATGCGCATCTTTATGCACGTGTATCTCGTGATCGCGACCCCTCACGCGTTTAACGTAAAAACAAAAAATATTTAAAATTTTATGCAGAATATTTTTTGTCAATATAAATTTTGTCGTAGGTTGTGTCGTTTCGGAGTTATAAGAGAAACTGTTAACTTTGGGGAGATGAGTCAATCAAAATTACCGCCATTTTGTAAGTAGGACCATTTTTTTTTTTTTTTTTTTTTTTTTTTTTTTTTTTTTTTTTTTTTGAGGGCAACGGCTGCAAATGTTTTCTAGACCCCTTCTACAAAAAAAAAATATCCCGGAGGATCGACGGGTTGTGGGCAAACTTCTTTTATGCTGGCACCTCGACTATTAGTATGAGCCTTAGATGTGTCTTTTGCAAGTCTTGAATTTTCAGCCTCATCGCATTCCCTTATAGCCCCAAAAATTTAGTTTTTTGTCGTTTTTTTTTGTTTTTGATTTTGTCCACGTATATCCCCTCGCCCCCGCTAGAAAGTTGAAATTTGGTATAGATCCCAGATGAGCTTTGTGGTGGTGTCGAATTTTTACCTTAAATGAATGCACCCTTCTCCCTTTTCTTATGATAACCACTTATTACGGAAAAAAATCATCGCAAAGTGATGTTTTTTTTTCAATTCACATAATTATAATATTTTACGAAAATCAGACTGAAAAAGTATCGCAAGGCGATCCTTTTTGTCTTACTTAAATTTCTATTATTCTTTCGAAATCTACAAAATTTTTACTTTCATAGATACGAATTTAACCATGTGCTATTTCGTTCAAATTAAAAATAGGCCTGTTTGAATATCTTGCTTGTTATTTTCAACCAGCTATAGGCTCTTCTTAGCTTACATAACTCATTATAAATGTCAATTTAATGAAATTTCTTGCATTTTTGTACCTTCGATTTCAAGAGTATGAATTTTCACAATGTTTCATGTCTTCATTTCAACATTGACAAGTCAAGAATTAACACGTTTAATGTTGAATATTTTAATTTTTTGGTAACTAGACGCTTGCCTTTCCCTCGATGATTGAAATTATTAAAAGTATAAAAACTTTCCATACCTTAAACCTACTTACAAGCCCAAAACTGAATATTTAACCAAATTGATATTGATAAATACTTCGAAAACAAAACTACGAGGTAAAATTTCCCAACGAAATTTCACTAACCATCAAATTTAGACGTCACGAAGTAATCCGCGGAATTTTTCAGTTAGTTTTAGAGTCTCGACGGAATTTGCTAATTTTTTTCATTATGAAAAATCCACTCGAGAAGCCAACTTAATATATTGAAGGGGCTCCCTTAACGTATAGAAAAAAATTTTAACTCGCTGTAATTCATTTTTTTTTGCCTCTTGGGGAAATTTTTTGAAAACCACGCGAAAAAAATTTTCATCTTCAAGAAATCCGCAGTAGGCTGTGATGGTCAATATTAAGTACAAACCAAATTTTCTCCATTTTAACAGTAATACGCGAATCCCGCTTGGTTAAATTAATTCTAAATGTTTTAGTTACATATTTTTTTGTTCGTGTACTTTTTCAATCTATTTATATTTTGATAACATTGTAAGTTGCCCAGTCAGCATTTTTTTAGTCGGATTATCTACGCCATATTGTTAATGAAACCCAGGCTCGACTTGTGACTGATGAGAGGGTGGGGGGGGATTTAATAAAATCCGTTTTAGGCTCCTAGAAGACAATTACAACCGTTTGTGGCCTTATTAGATATTCATTGCTATTTTTAACTTGATTTTTTATGTCAACGTGCAATTGAAAACCAAGCTGTTGCAGTCCATCGACGTACGGCGGATGAGGGGAGAGAATATCAACAAAATCCGTTTCGGGGTCCTAGAAATTCATTACTACCATTTTTGGCCATGCCAGATTCTTTTTTTTTCATTTTTGTCTTTTTTCCGGAACTAAAAATCATTTACTCAAATCGATATCGGACAAAATCGATCAGATTTGGAAAAGAAGCTTAAGTTGGCAGCGGATTTAATATTCTAGAGCGAGATGAGGGGAGATATGTGAGGTTTTCCCCTTTTTGACCTTGAAAAAAACTATTCCTACCGTATCTCCTCTCCAAATTGAGGTAGAAAGTTGGAATTTGTTATGTGGACATGGTATAGGCCATACATATATGTCTTATGGGAATTTCGACTTTTCACACACATTGCACCCCCCCCCCCCTAAAATGTATTGTTTGATAATTTTTTTCTATTTTAACATCCCTCCAAATTGAGCTAAAAAGTTGAAATTTGGCATTTAAATAAAGTATAGGAGATATATGTGTCTTTTCAGGGGGTTTGACTCTTCGGACCCATTGCACCTCGTCACATCTACAAAATAAAGTTTTTTGATTTGTTTTTAGCCTGATTTTCTATGTCGCACTGCCCATGAAAACCACGCTATTACAGTTTATCGACCTATGGTGGGGTAGCAGAGATGAAGGGGAGAGGGGGGAATCAACAAAATCCGGATCGGATCAATATCCAGTTATGCCGAAATTTGAGGGAGAGGGTGATGAGGAGCAAACACTTCAAAAATTTTTTCCTTTTCAAGCCCCAATCGTAGAGAACCTAAAGTTGTATAAAATGCTCAAAAATCAGCAAGCTGGGTCAATTTGGAGGGGAGGTAGGAGGATTTTCCACCTTTTTAACTTCGAAAATAGGCTGTTCCATCTCTATTTTCCCTCCAAATTCTGCTCAGAAGTTTAAATTTGGCATGTAGATTTACTAGTGATCCTAGATGTGCTTTTTGGTAGGGTCTCGACTTTTCAGCCTCATTACACACCCTCAGAGCTCTAAAAATGTAGTAAAGCTCCCCTCTAAATTGAGCTAGGAAGTTGAAAAATGCTATATAGGAGTCCAAGATGTGCTTTTTTGTGGGTCTTGACTTTTCAGCCTCATTGCACGCCTTCAATGCCGCGAAAATGTTATTTTTTGTCGTTTTTTTTTTTTCGAATATTTTGATTTCGTTTCTCGCATATCTCCCTTTAAAATTGGGAGAGGAAGTTAAAATTTGGTATGTATCCCAGATGTGTTTTTTGGTGGTGTTGACGCTTCAGTCTTATTACACCCCCAATAGGGTGGGTCAAAAAAAAAACGATTATTTTTTTTTTCACTTGGTACCCTGAAAAACTGGTAGGTA
>FIZR01005787.1:0-22625 GCA_900060175.1 Ferrisia virgata
AGTTATGGTGATTTGGCATTTGCATGTTGGACATAAGGGAGGAGAGTTTTTATTCAAGAGATAGGAGTGTGTCAGAAGAGAATGACCTGAGCGCATTCGCGTAATGATTACGTCGTCTTTTCTTTAATTCTTTTAAAAAATGGAGTTGTTACACATTTTTATACGTAAAATTATCATTGTTGACAAATTTTTATTGATTCTCGTTTTGTTCAGTGGTTTTTAAAAAATGTTACGTTTTGCGTCTTTTTTTCGCAATTTTTTGTAAAACTATTACGGACTTTTTTTTTTTTTTGAAAAACGCCCCACTGAAATGGATGTAGGACATCAATTTTAGATGATTACAAGTTTTATATTTCAATTTCATCTCCCGTAAAAGATTTTTCAAGGGTCTTTATAGAATATTTTTCTGTGTTTTTTCAAGAATGCTTTTGCAACATTGTAAATTTTTTTTTTTTTAGTAAATTCATTGTAAAATGGATGCATTTGCTATTATCTATTGAAGGTTGATTTTCATTGCTTGAACCGTTTTCAAGGGTTTTAAATACGTATCCTAACGTACAAGAATACTATATAACCAAGTTAAATGGTTCAAAAAATGAAGAAAAATTACTTTTGAAGATCTAAAATAGATGAATATTTTCTCTGTAATAGAATTTTTCCTTAAAACTGCATTTTTTTCTGTAACTAATTCATTTGAAAAGACGTAAAAAATGACCAGGTGTAACTATCTGTGGTAAAATTGAAATATTGCATTTGATCATCTAAAATTAATCGAAAGGCTCCTCTTCAAAAAATGTCTTTCGTAATTTTTCAGGCCGTGAAAAGCGCCAATGGTGACATTTTTTAAAACCCATTTATTTTTGAAATAAACCCATGTTTTTTCAATTTTTTGAAAATTTTTAAAAATTAACGAACTTTATCTTTTTTTGCACTTAAACGCATAATTTTTTCTTAGTTTTTGACATTTTTTTTTTGAGTCAAGGTTTTTCTCAAAAAAAATTCCCTCATAGTTTTTCGGAAAATTGTAAAAAATGCAAAACGTAGCATTTTTTATAAACCCATAAAAAAAAGGAAATGGTGGAAACTTGTAAACAACGAAAATTTTGGTATGTGTAATACTAATTCCATTTTTGAAAAAACATTTCAGATTTTTTTTCGGTTTTTTAAAAATTTTTAAACTTTGAATGGATCTTGTAAGTTTAAAAATTGAACTATATATTTCATATTTTTACTACATGATTTTGAGGTTATTTTAAAATTATTGTAACCACACGGTTTACAAATCTCCCCCCCCCGCGTATTCGGCCCATCCTAGTACAGTACATACGAATGTATAGAATACGACAAAACTACGAGTAACTAATCAACATAAAAATATCGGTGTGATAATATGACGTAATTTTAACATTTAAACAAAATTGATAAATCGAAGGTTAGAGGGTAGTTTAGGTTACTTGTTCAATTATAGATCAAAATTTTAATTATTTTTCAGTAATATAATGAAGTTTGCATAAAATCATTGCGTAGTCGTTATTAACCCACAAAAACGATAAAGAAGACCAGCGAATAACGGTTAACGACTATCAAGCCACTCATAGGAGTAATAACCGTTTCTGTACCGCTTATAATATTCTTAAAAGGCTAAATTATTATTGTAACCTTTTCGATGTAAAATAATCACATGTTCGAAAACTGCGATGTTAACATTTTTTTTAAAACTGTCGCAATGGAAACGCTATAAGCTATTGAGGTGAAGATTGTATTCGTTGTATATTTTTCTTGAATATGTCAAATAAACAAAATAAATAGGTACGTGTTGGTATAGTGATGAGGGAATTTGAAATTTTTATAAATATCTAGGCTTCATGTTTTTCGTTTAGACATTTTTGTAAAATACTTTCGCTGCTGTGTGAAATTTTTCAGAATCTTCTAAAAACAACGCTTTAGTTTGCGGTTAGTCGCTGAATATATCATTTCATGAACAACGAGCTCAGTATAGAAGGAAATATTTTTTTAGAAATCAAAATAAACACGAAAATAATTATTGCAATATTTCAAAAAAAAAAAAGGCTCGTTAGTAGATGAAAATTCAAAAAAATTGTGAAAAAAATGATCACCTGAGACTCGAGCGAGCGTTGAGCTTATATTTTCGATTATAAGCCTGAAAGACATACGATGCTACACAATATAAGTAATGTCAAGAAAAGTTGCCTACTTATCAAGTGAAAGGCGTTTATTCTCTAACGAAATACGTTGTGTGGTCTGTTCTGTGTTTTTCTTTAATATTTCTGGATAGCGGCGAAGAAATATTTACTCGGTTTCAATTAAGTTTGACGATTAAGTTTTTGAATATTTAAAGGGTCACTAGATAAATTTCACTTCCAACTTTCAAGTACGTACCTAATACTTTTACTTGATAATCCCCGGTTACAAAAGAATGCTTTAAATTTTGCGAAGTATATTTTACTTCATGATACGTACGTAAGTTTGTGCTAAATTTTCTAACTAATTTTACTCGTTAACCTTTATCAAAACAAATGTAAGTGCAGTTCGGTACCTCTATCTATATACTTTCTATGTACTTAATTATATGTGTAGAGTATACAAAATTTACAGAAATCGAAACGAAACTTTTTCCACACAGCGGCCGTGTTGGCAACGTGAATATCTGAAAATTTAGGCCATATTTAAAACGCAAATCTGTAAAAGGGAACTTGTCAGATTTAATTTTCAAAAAAATATTTAAAATCAACAGTCATTAAACTTGCAAGAGAAAATGTTTGCGTAAATTTTAATGGACGATTGTAAAGCCTAAATATTTAGCCGTCTTATGTCATGTACAGCAAAATAATTCACTGCTACTGAGATTTAATCTGTTAAGTGTGTAGAGAAAACCATCGTATTAGCACGTAAATCCTGTCTAAAATGTTTACCTCGTTTAAAGAGATTTCTCCAACACTGTTTGCCGAATGTAGTTTTGGCTATCTTTGTTATTCTTCGAGTTGAGTGCATTTTTTTTTTTTTTTTTTTTTTTTTTCAAAAAATAGGAAAAATATAAATTGTACGTTCTACAACAATCACGTGATAATAAAATGAACTGAATGGGACATTTCTTCAACACGTATTTCCTGCATTAAAAAAATCTCGTATAAAAATTGGCCAATTTGACAATAACCTAAGATGTTATTAAATTGAAAGAATCTCGAGTATTAAATCCATATTATTTGAAGGGCTTCAAGGTTGCAATTTATAATATGTAGATGATGGCGATTTCTTAGCGCGAAGTTGTGAACTGTTTTTGTTTTCTTTTTTTTTTTTTTTTGGCTGGCCTTTTGAAAACGGAAAGATATGACTAAATTTAGCGACGAAATTACTTGTCATTGACACAATAAAGAAAATTTAACGTACGAAGGAAGGAGTAATCTTCGTCTTCTGATCAGCGAACATATTGAATAAAGTAATGAAAAATGATTTTATGTCATCCCTAAATTTATTATGGAGATAAACGTCAAAATGTTGTTGAAATGAAAACGTCGATTATTTGAAAAATAAAGAACTCTTCCTTTCGTCTGTTTACGTATTATGTGGGTTTTTGGAGAAATTATTATGTTACTTTACGCTTTTGAGTAACATTTTCATGATTACCTACCTGTTGGATTCGTCTGAAAATGAATACACTTGTATATTTAATTATTCGCGGATTGTTTTTTTTTTTATTATTTTGTAAGTTTTTACAGTAATCTGTTTCTACCGACATTATTATTTGGTAAAATATCAGATTAAAGATTTATTTTCTCGAAATTTATGGTATTCCTACGTATACTTATTGAGAAATAAAATAAAATGAATATAGATAACCTCGAATTTTAACCAAACTCGTGGAGTTGGTTATACAAAATTCTGTGCCCTCAGCTCAAAATGGACTGGAGCAATAAGTGCTTTAAGCAGGTTCATTTTCAAAAAAAAAAAAAAAAACAATTTTTCGTTATTTACATATCCTAAAAATTGTGCAGAACCTTGCTCACAGAGATAAAAGATGCAATTTGAGTTTCCGCGTATATCTAACAAAATTTCGGTTCGATTTTGGACCATTTTTGGTCTTTTTTGTTATAAACAATTGAAAAGTTACAAATCACAGAAATGAATGTTTTTTATTCTTCAGAAAAATTCAATAAAATATTATGTCAAATAAGTGTGCAAAACATTCTAGCTTAGAAAAACTAGGAATGTTTATGATCCGTATTGATCTGAATCGGGTAGTGGTAGGATTGCCCTAAACGGATCATGATACTTTGTACGGCTAGTTTTTTTTGGAATGATAATATTGCAAACCAAAAAAATGCTCTTATCTTTTTCAAGAGTAATGACGTCATTATGACATGAAGTGTTGATGTATCACGTGGCGATTCCTGCGAGAAAGAAAAAAAACTAAAAAGAATGAGTATCGTGATCGGATCCTGATACTTGTGATACTTTTCGATCCGGTATCAACCGATACGGATCACGATACTCTGTAGCATTAAAAATCATTGAGAAAAACTGATTTACGTTGAAATATTTCGATAGTTTAGCATAGCAGTGTTGCCAACTTGAGAACTAATATCAAGACGATCAAGACGCTAAATTGTGAAACTTTGTTTCGAAAAAGTACAAAATTTTCAATTTGTATAAAATAATTTTATGAATGTAAAAAAAATCCGTTTTGGGATTTAGAAGACCATTTAAAACCATTATTGGCGATGTTCAGGTATTCATTTTTATCCCCCTTCCACCTTCACCCAAGACTGAAATTATTTATTCACTTCGATATTCCCAAAAGCGTTCGAATTCAATCAACAGACTCAGATTGGCGGCGGATTAGATGAATGTACTTGAGTAGGGATGACTTGGGTGAAAATTCAGTTGTGTCTAGATTTTGAGGAGGGGCGGTGACGGGCAAAAATATTAAAAATTATTCGTTTTTAAGATAATCGATAGAGAACCTAAAGTTGCATTATATATCTAAAAATCAGACTCTTAAGTCAATTAAGAGAGGCAGATATGGTGTTTTAGATTTTTTTCGACCTTGAAAAAATACTTTTCCATCTATATATTCTCCCCTTCAAATTCAGGCATGGGGTTGAATTTTGGCTCTTATGATTTTTGGAGGTTTCAACTTTTTGGGCCCATTTACGCGCCCTCAAAGCCCCAAAAATATATATTTTTTAACTCGGGTTTTCTTGTTTTTCAAGTTTGTGACAAATAACTTTTTTTATCATCGCTTTTCATACTTTGTAAAAAAATCAAAAATTGAAACTTCCTAGTCAATGGTGTTCATGTCTGCTAGGATCCTGATTTTGATTCTTTTGAAACTCCACAAACGACGGGGTTACAATAGTTGCGAACTGACCTAAAAAAAATTGGTAAAAATCTCAACCTCCAACTCAATTTTTTAAACTTGCAAAACTCATTTAAAGCTCAAAAATTGAATACAAAATTTTTTAGAAAATCGTTTCCAAAAATGGAATTACTTTCCATATTTGAACCCAGAATGATCATTAGTGATAAGTTTCCATCATTACCTTTCTTTTCAGAAGTTTTTAAAAAATACCTCACTTTTTCCCATTTTTTTACGATTTTCTGAAAAACTATGAAGGAAATTTTTTTTGAGAAAAGGCCTCCTGAAATTGATGTAGTGCATCAATTTTAGATGATTGAGTGTAATATTTCAATTTTATCCTCCATAGACGATTTTTCAGGGGTGCTCAAAGAGAGGTTTTTCAAGAATTATTTCACATCATTAAAAATTTTTTTCCCTCGTAAATTCTTGGTAAAAATGACCGAGTACCCTTACCTTCGTTCATTCAAGGTCTCTATTCCGCGCATTCACTCGTTCTTCCATCCCTTTTCAGGGGTGCTTAAAAAATTATATTTCGTGTTTTTTCAAAAATTTCTTCACATTATTGGAAATTTTTTCTCAGTAAATTTCCAGTAAAATAGACCGAGTACATTTACCTTCATCCAGTCAAGATCTGTTTTCAGGGGTTCTCAATTGGCATTCCAGCATACAAAAATGCAGTATAAATGGTTCAAAAAAAATTTTTTAAATAAAAATTTGTCTTTGAGAGTCAAACATAGACGAAATGTGTCCTTTGTGATAATTTTTTTTTTTTTTAAATCATTTTCTCAATTTTTAATAAATTTATTTTAAAATGCGTGAAAAAAGATCTTTTTAGAGTGACTCTGAAAAATCGTGTATGGGGGATAAAATTAAAATATTGCGCTGAATCATCAAAAATTGATGTCCTAAATCTATTTCAAGAAAACGTTTCAAAAAATAATTTCCTTCGTAGTTTTTCAGAAAATCGTGAAAAAACGCAAAAAGTGAACTTAAAAAAATCTCTGAAAAGAGAAGTAATGATGGAAACTTGTCGCCGATGATCATTTTGAATTCGAATGTAGGAAAAAATTTTAAGTAAATTTTTTATTTAATTTTTTAAAAATTTTTGAAAATTATCGAGCTTTAAAATTTAAAAAATTCAGTTATATGACTGAAATATTTACCACATCCTTTTGAGCTGATTTTCACAACTATTGTGACCTTGTCGTTTGCAGATTTTCACCACCTTGTCTAATGTTTATGAAACGGGTCGCATCGTAATCTGAATTTTAGTTATACTATCTATTTTTAGTTTTCCGTTGTTACTTTTTTGGAGGATTTTTTAAAATTAGTTTTGTAACTATCTACCCAATTCGTATACTCGAAAATTATTTTAGTACTGAATTTTTTAAAAACGACATTTACCTCTTCCGCTTTTAAGATAGGTAATTTGTTTTTTCTGGTGGAATCCGGTTGCCTCAAAATGTATGTAACGGCATTTTTTCATTACATACAATACACCGAGTACGTAGGTAGAGGCACTGAGTACTGGACTTGAAATAAGTACAAGGTAGCGACATTTTATCATAAAATAAAAAAACTTTTTTATTCGGGTTTCATTTTATATGCTATAATTTTCATTGAATGAATTTGTCAAATTGGAAATTTTCAGGGTATTCTTTATTGAAGGTATTGTTTTATTGGAACATTTTTCAAATTAAAAGATTGAATGCATCGGAAGGTTTCATATTTACACTAACTTGTGCTCAACTATTGTTTTTTTTTGCAAAGATAATTAGTACCTTTTTGCCTTTCTTTCTTTTTTCCATTTCGCGAGTAAACCTATTCATCTATCGACGAATTCTGTTTAGTCTTTCGTTCTTGGAAAATGTTTCTGTATTGTGCTTTTACTTTCACTGATTCATCGATTTATTTTATTGAGGTTGAATGGTCGTTTAGGTGTTGAGAATGGTGGAACCGTGCTGGAGTATTAATTGCGGTTTCCCTGGGCATTTCGTGAAAATTAATTTTTTATCGCGATATCATACCATTTATCGCCTGCAGATCCAATCGTTAAATTCATTTTATTGAATCGCGCAAAAGCCTTCGCTTCGTACCATCGAATATTTAACTTATATTATACTAAAACAAGCTATGCAAAAATACAAAGATTTGGATAATGTTATTATGAGAAGCCTATTGTATAGCCTGAAAGATTGAAAAATACCAAATGTAAGATTTAATTTGTTAAATCGATATTTCTGCGTTTATTTATATTTTAAATGCGATAGATGGTACTTAAATTATTTTATTAATTATCGTGGTACTTTATGGGAAATAATCTTAGCCTTGTCAGTTCATTCATTACTATCTTGAATTATTTTCCACTTATTATTCGTAATAATTTTTGAATTTTTTTTCTCCATATCTACGATAATTGTAAATTTCCTTCTAGCTATAGTATAAAGGTAATTTGAGCTGTGGAATTTGGTACATTATTTTATCTAATGCGTATTAATATCGCCCAAATCGTACGACTTGACTTTTCCAACTTTTCAGAATAATCTATTGAAAGATAAACGTCTCAGTTTTCATAGTCTGTATTACAAACCCTTGTACTAAAATCGAACCTTCAAAATACAAAGCATACGCCTTTTTCTTTTCAAAGTCAACGGACCGAAAATATGGACTCAAGTATGGTACGTCGGAAATGTAATATTCTTATAGTATGAAATCCTGAGCGTGTTACTTCGCCATGTACGTACGTAATACGTACGTCTACGTATACGTATCGTAAAGCTGGGTAGAAAAGTCGTACATTCTTTTCCAACTTTGAAAACATTCGGGCTGCAATGCGATTTATTTCTTCTGGTACAAATTATATGTTCGTAGTTGTTGTAAAGTGGCTTATTTTTATTCTTAAATAAAAGCTTCCTTATTTTCAGATCGATAATTATTATGCTTTATAAATTTCTACATGTTTTTAAAATGCATGTACCATAGCCTAGACCTATTTATCTATCTGGTTTTCTTAATTTATTTTTTCAATTCGTTGCATTTTTCGCAATGAAAATGATTTTCTGTTCTTAATACTCATTATTACCTACGTAATTTCAAGTTTATGATTTATTTTGGAGTGCTGCGCATCTATAATTTGGTTTTGTTATTTTTGATCTTAGGGGAATTTTGTTTCGCAGATATTTGTACGAGCGTTGTTCGATTACGATCCGTTACAAGATGATTTAATACCATGTGCACAAGCCGGGATTTCATTCAAAGTCGGAGATATATTACAGGTTATTTGTTTCGACATTAATACTCAATTATACACATTTAATATACGTATTGTTGCAAAGTCGTTGCAGTATACTTAACTTGGTTACGAAATGGTACGCAGATTTATAAAATTAATCATTCAATCATCATTGAAAATTACAAAAGTTATTAAATTATTGATCCAGCTGTGGTTTAGTAAATGAATATTACGCTCGTGTTTAGCGTTTTTTGTTCATTGTAATTAAATAATGAATGAAAAATTTTGAATTGATAATAACCTTAAAAATGGTCTTAAGATACGAGTAATAAGTTACTTAGTTGTTTCGTGTAAGAGATCTGAATTTTTCACAAATTTTCAAAATTCGTCAACTCTTTTCTTTCTTTTTTTAGCCTGATTTTTTTATGTCATATTGTCAATTAAAACCAGGCTATTATAGTCCATCGACATACGAGGGGGTCAGGAGTATATCAATAAAATCCGTTTTAGGGTTCTAGAACACCTTTAAAACAATTTTTGGTGATGTCAGATATTTATTTTCATTTTATTTTTTTTTATTTTTATTTTCGAAAACTAAAATCATTTAATCTGCTTGGTACTGACCAAAATCGCTCCAATTCAGTCATTAGGCTCAGCTTGGTGGCGGATTAAATATATGTTAGTGGGGACAACCTTGGGTTAAAATTAAATTGTACCCAAATTTCGGAGAGGAGGGTGCTGAAGGGCCAAAATCGAAAAAAATGTTTCTTTTTGAGCTAATCGATAGACAATCCAAAGTTGAATATCACATCCAAGGGTTAGCCTCCTAGGTCAGTTAGGAGGATAGATAAGGGAGTTTTCCCCTTTTTGAGCTTAAAAAAGGGCTCTTCCTCTAAATTTGGTTAAAAAGTTTGAATTTGGTATATAGACTAGGTAGAGGCTATAAATGTGCCTTTTGGTGGTTTCGACTTTTTGCGACCTCTTAGTGCCTCGAAAATGTGATTTTTGAGCAAATTTTCTTATATTCTTAGTTTGGTCCTCGCATAAATTCCTTCCAAATTAAGCTAAAAAGTTGAAGGTATGTAGATTTAGTTAAGCTCCTAGTTGTGCCTTTGTGGGAATGTCGACTTTTAAGCCTCATTGATTGATAGGGATAAAAGCATTACAAAGCGATGCGTTTTTTTTTTTTTTAATTTGCAATACGCATCGATTTTGTTATAATACATACAATATTATTTATCTCAATTTCATTTTTTTCTTTTTTTAGGTAATTAGCAAAGATGATCACAACTGGTGGCAGGCTCGGAAAGATAACGTCGCCGGATCAGCTGGTCTTATACCGTCTCCTGAATTACAAGAATGGAGGGTTACTTGTGCTACTTTAGAAAAAACTAAACACGAACAAGGTAAATTAATAGAATCGATTAAGATAGTGGCCCAATTATTTCTATTAACTATTCGATTCTTCATTTCTACTTGTGTTTTATAAATCAGATGGGTAGGTAATCTAGGTATTTACCGAATCTCAGCAGCACTGTCAGTTGAGTATCAAAGTGAATACATTTTAAAAATTCCTTTAAATAAGTGGACGGAGTGAGGAAAAAAATATATCTCGAAATTTGACTAAACACACGAAAAGGAGGTTTACTTTTTGATGAAAATTCACCATACAAAATGTCGATTCCGTAACTCAAACGGAAGTGAAGCGGAAGGTTCTCAAAGTAGGGTCATTTTTGAAAAAAAATTCGTTGTTTTTCACCATTTGCATCCTCCAAAAATTATGTAAGATCTGAGGCTAATTTTGCCCCTCTATCCAGCGGAAAGTTACAAATTGCTATATCGAGATTTTTTATTTTTCAAAAAATGCAATAAAATTGCCTATTTTCTCAAATACACGCCTAAAATTGTTTGTAGCTCAAAGAAGTAGATTTGGATTGAACCAGTTGAATATTTTTGCAGAATGATGTTGCTAACGTAGAAAATAATTTTTAAGACACTGAATTGTGAAATTTTGTCACGAAAAAGGGCAATAGTTTCAACTTTTATTAAATAATGGCGTTGTCAACACTGCTGTGCAAAACTATGCAACTATATCGAAATAAATCCATTTTTCTAAGTTGAGAAAAATTTTTGGTCGCGTATTTGATGTATAATAAGTATAATAAGCCCCTATCTATATTGTTTTTTTTTTTTTTTTTTTTTAATAAAAAGTTTTGATTTTTGCGATCTGTAACTTTTTAACCATTTGGTAAAGGGTCAAAATTGACCTCGGATCGAACGGAAATTGTGCCAGGTAGATGCAGAATCTCAACTCGCATCTTTTTAACAAAGTGACTGGGGTCCTACGATATTTTTAGGGGATTAAAATGACGATAAACTATACGCCTTTTCGAAAGTAATTCTATTTTAAAGACCCACAGCATCACTCCTTTTTAAGCTAAGGGCACAAAATTTTGTATATTAGGTTTTCAACTGAAAGTCAACCACTTTCGTGAGTTTAGTCAAAATTTTAAATATGTTTTTTCTGTCATTATGCCCTAATTCGTAGTGTAACTACTTTTTTATTTCAAACATTTTCGCAGAAAAATAAATCCCCTTGAACCTGTACCTAGTCTTTAAATTTGTAAATTATTTTTTGGTATTTTAGTTACAAAATGATCTGAAAACTATGTAGATTGAACTTTTCTGAATGCAGATAGAGCGTAGTAAATCTTACGAAAGTCTCATTGTCAATTTAAAATGCATTTAATGTAACGCTAAACTTTACTGCGAAAAAAAATAATTTTTTTTTGTAAAACATCGATCTGGTTATAACAATGCTCTATTTTGCTTTAGAAAAATTCAAACAAGAAATTCTCTGCGACATTTTGTAGATTAAATATCAAGAAACTTTTCATACGTAAAATGGTTGATTTAAAGTATAGGTCATAAAGAGACACCCTGTAGCAGTGTGCATATTACTGCTGTAAATTAAAGGAAAAATCTCAGTGTTTTAATTACGTTTAGGTTGTGTTTCATTACATTCAACAGCATTACGCTTAATCCTCCGTGATAATTGGACTAAAGCTCAGGACGTATTGCCATGAATTGTCAATGTGTTTCCGTTTCTCCTCAAGCTCACCCGATCAGAAATCATTGCATGTCCTCGTTATTTTTTATATTTTCTATCTACATTGCGTATGATTTTTTTTTTTTAAAAAAAGAACATTTTTTCCCTCTCCTAACGGGTTTAGGTTATTTTTCTGTTCTTATCGATGTAACCTTTTATGATTAACGTTTATTCAAGAATAGGTTTTACGCATACCACTCCTAAACTCAGTCGTTTGCTTGAAATATAAATGGAAAAAAGTTGATGATATTTAGCTTTCATTCGATGAAAAGAAAACTTACCGAGTACTTACCTACCTTCCTACCTACCTATATTAAATTAAATTTAACTTAGGTGTGTAAAACGAGAACTTCCTTAGTTTATTTTTCGTTTCTAATTGCGGCTTTTTTTTTTCGCAATGTTACTCAATTACCTACTTGTTCGTATATTGAATATTTACGAAATGAATTAACAATGTACGAGTCACCGTACATCTCTCTGTACATAGGAACAGCACGTACGTAGGTATGTGCATTATATTAGTACTCGTTAGACGTCTCTTTTTACGAATATTTTTCACAAAATAATAATAATAATAATAATAAAAAAAGAGGTGTTAATATCGGGGGACTGCAACCCCTCTTCGTTTCATTCCATGAAAATTTTGTTATGTTAAAAAAAAAAATTGCTAATTATGTTTGTTACGTTATATACGAAACAGAAAAGGATAATTCCGGATGCGCTTCTAATACAGATGGGTGTGACGCGACCTCTGGTAAGTGTACTTAATCACCGTCCCCCGCTTTTCGAAAAAAGCCAGATAAAAAGTCTAGCAGCGGCGATTGCTTTTGTTGATTAGAGCTTAAAAACTTAGTTTGAACTTTTTTTTTTTGGGGAGGCTGAAAAGCTTATAATTTTGTATTACGAAAAATATAACAAGACAAGCTTTTCTTTTTTTTCCCGACGTAGATAAAATGAGATTAAAATTTATATCGAATGAAATTTAGACATTTTAATATACGAATCCAATTAGTATTTACTTCTGCGTATAAAAAGTTATGTCGCAGTCAGTTTGTAAAATGCTGCATCTACTAAGTAAGCTTTTAGTTGAATGAATTCCCATTTATCGAAAGTTACGTACGCTTTAATCTTATCGCGAATGCTCGAATAGACGAATACTTATAGGCAAATTGGAAATTAGCTTACGTGGTACTTCATTCCGTATCAGTTACTTATTTTTTTCTCCCCAATAAACTTCGTACTAATGTAAGATGTAGGTATGCGCGTAGAATTTCTGATTCGAAATTCAAATTTGAAATCATTAGTGCTTTAAAGGTTATTTTGTAGTGACCTAGATTTATTAGCTTCGGAAAATTTTAGACTATATTTATATGTAGGTATCCTTACTATCGGTGGGTTTGCAAAGTTTAAGATATGTTCGTAAATTTTTCTTCTTTTTTTTTTCCTTCCTAAAACTATTTCTTAGTTATGTAGGTATCTGATAAATTAAATAATGGACAGCAGGGGTTCCTTCTGATTGATGAGTGGATGAAGAGACACGAATAGAGAGTGAGAGAGAGGTGCGAAAGTAGGAAAATATTCATAATACAAATAATTTTGAGAAATACTTATAATGCATTTATCCACTATACAAAAAATCAGCTTCAATCTATAGGTACTGGTACCTACCCACCTATTTAGGAAACTATTTTTCAATTTTCACCTTTTTGACTTCATGGAAATAAACTAAATGAAAAATGATATTTTAATACGGATTTTTGGAATTTTTTGTGCTTTTTATTCTTTTTAATTCGAAATCTAAATATTCGTTCGAAATCAAATGAGAATAAAACTAACAAATTTTCTATTCACTCGCCCTAAGGTTTAAAATACAAATAAGTGCATTTTTTTAAATGAACAAGCGTCAGGAGTATTTGGCTCTTTTTTATCATTAAAATTATAATGGTGCACAAAATGTTCTTATAATAGAAAAAGATCAAAAAATATCACAACAGAAATTGTAATCATTCTTTGGACCTGTGGTTCGCCATATGCATAGGGTGATCCGGATACAATATGAAATATTAGAACTATGTACTCTATTTTCTAGGGCCCGTTACACAACTAGTAACGCTACGTTTATGTCTTCCAAAGTCAACGCGCGCAACGAAAAATTCACACCAAAACGAGAACATTGCATTGTAAGCTACTAAGGCCTGTCTCATGTTGAGTGATGCTATGTTTTCTTATGGTACGCTATGTTTGACAAAGTCAACGCGCGCAACGCCAAAACGAAAACATTGCGTTGTAAGCTACTAAGGCCTGTCTCATGTTGAGCGACGCTACGTTTGACGAAGTCAACGCGCGCAACGAAAAATTCGCGCCAAAACGAAAACGTTGCATCGTCAACTACCTACTAGATATTGTATACTCAGCATGCGTTGTAAGTAGTGGTAGTTAACAACGCCAAGTTCTCATTTTGGCGCGGATTTTTTGTTGCGCGCGTTGATTTCGGAAAACATAGCGCATCAGAAAAAAACTTAGCGTTGCTAGGTTTGCGACAGGCCTAATATTTTCTACGCGTTGTAAGTAGTAGTAGCTAACAACGCTACGTTCTTGTTTTGGCGCGAATTTTTCGTTGCACGCGTTGATTTTGAAAAACTTTGTGCAACAGAAAAAAATGTACTGTTGCTAGGTGTGTGACAAGCTTTAAAGGAATACAAATTTACTTTGCAAAAAATTCAAAAAACCCACCCTTGATGAAATATTTTCTTTTAATGTTTGTTTATATTATGTAAGATGATGTTGCAAATGTCAAGGAGTGTAATTTCAATTTTCGCAGTGGTCTTATATGATCCAAATTAGCTCCAAAAAAGGCTTACCCTGACAAAATTCATAGTAAGCTAAATTTTGGATTAGGTAGTAATTATGGTGAAAGTTATAGGAGAAAAAAAATTCCGCGTCCTAGGTGTAGAAATAACCTCAGGAGATACCCAAAACCACTGAAAATTTTTCCGAAATTTCAAAAAAAACTCAATTTCTTATTGTTTTTGAGAATTGAAAAACTCATAATTCTTCATTTAGGTGATATAGAAAGCTGAGGTTTGCGGCATTGAAAAGAGCAACCTTTTTTCCCCAAATAACATTAATTTAATTGATGTATTATGGGAACAACTTTTTGAATAATTCAACAAAAATGATAAAAATTAAATTCTTTAGTGCGCGTTTTTCACATTATTTTATCAACTGCTTGCTTCCCCGCGCTGTTATTACAAAAACTAACTACCGCATAGTAATCGAGATAAGATTCTCTTTTCACTTGAATTAATTTCAAAACTTTCCCTAGTTTGGTTCCCGAGCTGCTCTGGCTTGAAAAACTAATACGAAATCGGGAAAAAAATTTGTTTAGATCAAAGTAGTTCATCCCCTGCGGCTCGAAGGATGGGCAAACATACATACATACTCGGTATGTGTTGTGTTGCCTAGTCACTGACTGAAATCTCTTAATTCTACCCTAAAACACCCGGTACAGAAACATATATTTTGTTTAAAACTACTTATTTTGATTTTGAACCAAAAAAAAAAAAAAAAAAATGAATATCTTTCAGTGGGGTTTATTACTTTACTTAATCTACCTATAGGCACTGAAACGCCAGGATGATCAGCGAGTACAACGGTAAGGGGATTACGAAAATTTTTTGTCTAGAGTTACTCATGATTTCTCCATCAGGAGCGCTGTTCACTAATTCTTGTTCAACCTGTTTACAACTCTGACCGGGGTCAAGATCCCAGTGCTCAGACGTATTTATGACGTAGATTCTTTCAGATTTCTTTCTAGAGAAAGAATAACTTCTGACCAATAACAATAGAGCCAGAATTCGTGAACAGCGCCTCTACAGGGGAAAAGGATAAAACTGTAAACGGTAACTATCGGGAGATTTTCATCTTGATGTGTCAGTGTCTATAATTCTACCACATTCCTTTCCAGTTTTTATTCCGAGTGGTAAAGCCTGAAACAGACAATATTAGATGAAATTTGAGTGCACCAAAGTTGAACACAGTAGAGTTTGAGGCCGACCATGCATATAACTTTATTTTTAATCCCAATTGATGAGCAGAATACCAGGTTTCAATATTTTACACCTTATCCGCTCCATCTTGTATTCCTAATTTGAAAAAAAAAAAAACAAATTGTTCCACTTTTTTTTTTTAAACCAAAACCCATTTGTTGCTGAAACAGAAAAACGAAAGAGTAAGAAAAAGTAGATATTTCATGCCTCTCGGGAATGTGCGCTGTATTTTGTGAGTAAAGATTTTTTTCAAGGTATTTGTAATGTGTTGAAAATTCGAAATATACATCAAACGCACTGCTGAGATGGTGAATTTGATTTGACTGGGAATTATGTTCGGGTTAAGGCTATTTTCTAACGAAAACATTGGGATTATAATTTGAAAACTTTGTTTCGTTTTCATGAAATATCAAAATTACGCTTTTGAATTTTTTTTCTTTTTTCATATGAAATTCGTTTATATCAGTTTACTTGAGCTCGAAGAATTGTCCGTCGCGTCACTCGTATACCTAGACCTATACGTAAACGTATTCGCGAATAAAAGTTTACATAAGATAACATATTGGTTTGTCTGAAGACAATAAAAATTTTTCGAGTTAGGAAATTTAGTTAGGGCAAATTTCACGATAGTTTGTAAGGAATTGTCTTTATAATGACGTGTAGTGTACCGTCATTACGGTTCAAAATAAACTTGTATTTGATAAAATGTTATTTGAATAATGTGTATAAATGTTTGTTAGAATTTTGCCTATGGTAGACCGACGCCTACGTGAAATATATAGTACACGTAACGTGGTAAAAAGTATAGGTATTATATGTAGGTACCCGTTATTGTATCGACGTTGCGCAGTTGCAAAAAGTTGGACGTTTTTACCACTTGACGATATAACCCGAAGAAAAAATGTTGCTGTAAATGGGCGGAAAAATGAAACATTTTTTGTTGCTTCGGCAAATTTTATAAAACGTCGCCGTTTATCGCTTGTTTATTTACAAATAAATCTACGTCTTTATGATATTGCCGAGCCGTTCAATATGAAAAAATTTCAAACAAGAAGATGAATAAATTGAACAAAATATTCGCAGTGGTTAAAAAGTGTAGCTTTTTTTTCTCTCGTAAGTATGTACGTCTATGTACCTACTTAGCTTACAGCCAGCTACGTTTGTGTAAAAATGGAAAAAGTTTTCGGCGAAGTTATAATTCTTGGCCAAGTTATAGGTACTTTAATTAAGAGAGTTTTTCATTCGTTTTATTTTGGTAAAACTCGCAGGTTTTTTCTCGGCGGACTAAAATAAATACCTAACTAGGATAATATTTCTCACCGGTGGTATAAACGGTAAAGTAATTGCATTTTACATTTAGCATGTTTCGTCACGGTCGTCGTCCATATTACCTATTATAGGTATTAATTGATACGTACGAGTAATATTTAGTGAAAGTTTTTGTGATTTATGTGTTACAGTTCATTGCTCAATTTTTAGTCGAAAAAAGAAACAACTGAAGGATAAATATTCAGCAAAACATAATACGGTTTTTGATCCTTTGGATTTAATCACTTACGAAGAAGTTGTCAAATTACCATGTAAATATGCTACGTACTTATCCGATGTGCAGATGGTGTCAAGAAATGTGCTGTGACTGGACGCAGTTCTGACATGAGAGCCTTTTGACAGCAAAAATGGCACACTTCTGGCATGCTTCAGCCAATCAGCGATCGCTAAGTATTTGCCAAACTCGTAACAATGACATTAAAACGGTGCGATTGTAGCACTAGGATGACTTCAAAATGACTTCCTTATGGCATGCCGTATTAATGACATGTATTTGTCACATTAGTGACATGTTTTTGACGTGATAATGGCACACTTCTGATGCAAAAATAACACCTTTTGTCGCAAAAATGACGTGTTTCTGACATATCTCATTTTCCATTGTACCGAATTGCTATACATGTTAAGGTATTAATTAATTAATTTTTTAAATTTATATCAACTTATGAAATTAAAACAAATTTTTTTGCTGGTGATGAGATTTGAACCTGAGATCTCTTGGGTAAAAATCGACATCTTTACCAACTCAGCTACCAAGGCAGTCTAATTGTGCGGCCTAAAGGGCGTTAACTACTTAATTTTTTACTCACGATAATGATGTGACATTTATTTGACAAAGTATTAGAACAATGATGTTACATTATTGACGTTATAACGAAATGCTTCTGACTTCATATAGCACTTATGTGACTTAGTAATTGACATTCTTCTGACAACAGTGTAAAATTGATTTAACACTGTCGTGACATGTTTTTGACGCTGCTTTGGTACATTTGAGGTAGGTTTTTGACATAAATATCGTATTAATGACATCTGACGTGCATTTGACTTGATTATGACAAATATGTGACTTGGCAGTGACACACTTCTGACTATATTATGATACAATTGCGGCATGTTTCAGTATTGACTCAGTTGTACCATACCTGTATTTTTATGTGTCACAACTCAGCTCAAAACACTCTACAGTTGTGTCAAAATATGTCACAATTGTGTCAGAAATGTGCCAAAGTAGTGTCAATAGCACGTCACAAGTGTGTCAAAATAGTGTCATAATTTTGTCAGAAGCATGCAACTACCAGGTCACATTAGTGTCATAATCAAGTCAAAAGCATGTCAGATGTCGTTATAAAGTCAACTGCATGCTACAACTGTGTTTAAAAGGTGTTGTAACGTTTCAGCAACACACCATTATCAAATCACATTTGTGCCATAATAATGCTACACAATTTGCGTCAGAAATATGCCATTCATGTGTCGCAAACGTGTCAGCTGAAACATCAACTTCATATCATTTATGCCAATGAAATAAAAGCATCAAAAATCTGTCATGGAAACAACATTAAAGTGCCAACAAAAATGCCAAAAATATAACATATTTGTGCCGTCCGTGACAATGCCAACAAATTAAGTGTCAGAAGTTTGCCGGTAATGTGTCATTCAAGTGTCACCTAAAACTCGGAAATTTGACAAACGTATACCACTTTGGTGGCATACATATTGATAGCGTTTTTCTGATTTAAAATTAACGTAATAATGACAATTCCTATTAAAGTGAGCGGAGCAGTCATTATTGTGATTGGCTGAATTTTTTTAAGGGGGATCTAATGTGTACTGACTAGAAAATGACGTTTCACATGACACCAAACTGACGACATTTGCACGTCGGGTATAATCGTATTTTATTTTTTATTTTTTTTTCGTTTATATTTTCTTATACAATAGGCCGCTAATTAATTATTTAATCATTGAAAAAACAGCATTCCAAAGAAAAACATTAGTATTACTTGGTGCCCATGGAGTTGGCAGAAGGCATATCAAAAATACGCTTATAGCAAGACATCCGGATAAATACGCTTACCCGATACCTCGTAAGTGATAATTACCAATAAAATTGTAAGAAAAAAAAAAAAAAGTAAACTCAACGTTACGCTGTAAGGCATTTGCATGAAAAAATTCCGATTAAAAATATTTTCTTTTTTAGATACGACGAGGCCACCTAAACCGGATGAAGAAAATGGTCATAATTACTATTTCATTTCGCATAACGAGATGATGTTAGATATCGCGGCTAATGAATATTTAGAATATGGTAAAGGCAGCCTCCGTAAAGTTAGCTTATTTTATATTCTATCCTGTTGTCATTACTAAAGCTATTTTAAAATTAGCTAAACGAAAGATGCAGTAGGAAAAAAAATTCGTATTCATAAAAAAATTAATTCTACTCGGTAAAAAAAATGTAAATATTTGAACATTATAATTTCAAATGCTCATAGAAAAAAAAACGCAACCAAAATAAATTACAGAAATGGAAAAAAGTTTTAACAATCGAATCAAAACGAACCATTGGAAGGTTACTTTTAGTTAAATACAGCGTTGACATGTATTTATTAGTCTTTTTTTAATGTTTCGTAGGTACCTGAAATGTTGGAACTTTTAGTGCTTGATTTTTGCTAAAACTTGCAACGAAACTTCATTATATTTTGTTTTTTTTTTTTTAGGTACTCACGAAGAGGCGATGTATGGCACGAAATTAGAAACCATTAGAAAAATCCACGAGGAAGGAAAAATAGCAATATTAGACGTTGAACCGCAAGCTATGAAGATTCTCAGGACGGGGGAATATGCTCCTTTTGTCGTATTTGTAGCTGCTCCACCTATTGAAACTATTACCGATGTAATTATTTTAATTTTTTATTATTTCTTATACGGCAATTGCAATTTATTGTTTTACATTGAGCGAAAATGTTTCTCAAATTGCGTAAATACCTTGGTAAGTTGGTCGATTTTGACGTTTTGATAGAAAAAAGTTGATCAAGTGTTAAATGATCAACCTAAACATGACCTCTTCAGTATCAGTACTTCGAAATTAATCAAGTTTTTCTGATTAAATGAATTAATCTTTAAAGACGTTCGACTTTGTATCTCTTGTGAAAAATCAAAAAGGAAAAAGGTGAAAAAATTTGCAAAATTTGGTTGAAAACAAGTTTAAAATTAGGTTTTGTTTTTTTTTCTGTTGCATTTCAATGCCTGAAAAATTTTAAATCAGAAAAGAAGTAATTATGGCTGTTTTGTATCTACCGCCACCCACCTCTCCCAGAAAAAAGTTGTAATTCGATTTTTCAACTGTGTTTTTTTTTCTTTTAAAAACTTTTTTAGAATTATTTGAAAAAAGTTACTTCGGAAAAAAATTAGAAATTATTTTCTCCCCTCTCCCTGCAAAAATTTTAACCTGGCCCTCAAAAGGATAAACTTGCAAAGCTCACTCGACGTTCAAAAATTTTCAAAAAATCGAATGAAAAATTTTTTGAAATTTTTTTCCAAAAAAATGGAATTAGTATGCATAATTGAACTCAAAAAGATCACTGTGGACAAATTTTCATCATTACCCCTCTTTTCAGGAGTTTTTAAAAAGCGTGACTTTTTGCGTTTTTTCACGATTTTCTGTAAAACTATTAACAGGATTTTTTTCCAAAAATTCCCTCCTGAAATAGATGTAGGACATCAATGTTAGATGATTCAGTGCAATATTTCAATTCTATCCACCTTAGATGATCTTTCAGCGGTGCTTAAAGAATGAGTTTTTCGTGTTTTTTCAAAAATTTGTTTGCATCGCTAGAATTTGCCCTTTTCAGGTCCTATCAATATTGGTATCCAGCGTACAAAAGTACAGTATAAATGGCTCAAAAAAAGATTTTAAAAAATGAAAATCATCTTTGAGAGTCTAAATAGATGAAGTGTGTCATGCATTTTTTTCAATTTTTAACAAATTTATCTTGAAAGATGGGGAAAATTATCGTTTTTGTGTGTTCCTTGAAAAATAGCCTGTAGGGGATAAAATTGAAATATTGCGCTGTATCAAATCTTTCAAAATTGATTTCCTAAATCCATTTCGGGCGAGGAGGGCAGCGTGTTTCTCAAAATAATTTCCTTCGTGGTTTTTCAATAAATAAAAAAAAAACGCAAAAAAGGCATTTTTTAAAAACCTCTAAAAAGAGGCGTAATGGTGGTCATTTTGGGTTCAAATATACATAATGATTTCATTTTTTAAAAAAAATTTCAAAAACATTTTTTATTTAATTTTTTGAGAATTTTTGAAATTTTTCAAGTGTCAAGTGAGTTTTGCTGGTTTAAAAAATTAAGTTGCGAGGTTGAAATTTTTACCACGTTCATTTCGTAACTATTGTGACCCCGCCGTTTCAAGATTTAAAAAAAAAAAAAAAAAAAAAATCGGCTCATCCTATAAATTAAAGGTTTATAACAATTTGACATTTTTGTTATTTTGATGCTAAATTGACAAGTGTAAAAAAACAATAATATAAAAGGTCAAGTTTTTAAAGGCTATAAAATTTCCTGCTGCTTTGTGAATGTACCTAAGCACTTCAAGAAAAACCTGTTGAAGATTGCAAGTTTTCAGCCATCATTTATCTTAAATTAATTTCCTAAACTTTAATCATCGTCAAAAAAAATTTTTAAAAACAATAATAACATTTTTTTGTGCAAAAAAGTTTCCATTTTTTTTCAAGTCAAATTTTTGAAAGTATTAAAAGTGAAACTTCATAGGTATCTCTGCTATTCTCTATATTGTTTTTACAAATGCTCAACAAATCTGAGTATTCATATTGTTATAGTGTGCAGTTTTCATTTCTCTAAAGATAAAAAAATATAATCAAAATACCTGTTTATACATTAACTGTGTATATGAAAATTTTAGATAAATTCAAACAATAATAAGTACAATCATCTTGTAATAAATTTCAGTACGATGGCTTAGAAAGATTGGTAAAAGATTCAGAAATGTTACAACGCGCTTATAAACACCTGTTCGATATTACCATTATTAACGAAGACATAGACGATACATTAAATGAATTAGAACACGCGTTGGAAATAGCTCATACAACTCCTCAATGGATACCAGTGGCTTGGGTTTACTGACGGTGTGGCAAAACAAACAACGACGAGATTGTTGTTAGTTTTTAATTTTTATTCATTCGATATACTGTAATTATATCGATGATATTCTCATAAGTAATTTACTCGTGTATCTGTCTGTTTCATTTACAGAGCGTAAGCTATAAAAGTTGTTGTTGATGAAGACCAAAATGAAGAAAAATCCGTGTGAACTTACATGATTGAAAATACGCGTAGAAATTATTAGGCCTATGCATAGGTGTAGGTATCTCTACCTATCGTACGTACGAACATTTCACATCACAAAATAATTTATACACTACGCAGAGCGTATAAAACAATCAGATTGTTGTTGTTGATGTTTTTCTTTTTTTTTTTTTTTTTTTTTTTTTT
>FIZR01005795.1:0-11993 GCA_900060175.1 Ferrisia virgata
GAGAGAATTTTTTTGAGGTGTCTACCAACCAGTTTTTCAGGGTACCAAGTGAAAAAAAAAATAATCGTTTTTTTTGACCCACCCTAAAGTATACGTTTCAAAAATCTCATTTTTAGCAGAAAGTAAGGGACACCCTATGGTGTTCTGTACGTTGTCTTGGAGATATTTAGAGCTTTACGCGTTGATACCAATACCACCCTCGGGCGGGCGGATAGATCTGCTGCAAGGTCTGCGATCTGTGGTAGGTGTAATATCGGAGAAAAAAAGAAAAAAATTGTACTGGAAAAGCACGCAGCTGGCCAAGATGTCTTTTTTGTTTTTCACTTTTTCATATTCAACAATTCGTTTTTACTCGAATTTCTCGCGCTAAGAAAGTAATTACCGAAGATATCAACATTCGGACGCGATTATTATAATACCAATAAGGCGAATGGCGTGGATTATTAGACGCAGTTTTATAAGCGTACTTGTCGTTAACACTGCTGCTTTATGATGAAAGTTAGCCGAGTCGATTACTCAAGAAAGAGCAGAAAAAGGACACAATTGGTTTTTATGGACGTTTACGAAAGTTTTCAGTTTTACTATACGAAAAGGAAATACAAATGGACTTATAAATAGTTAACCAAGCCGGACGATAAACTGGAACGCGCTATGTCCGTTGTATTGAAAACTTAAAGAAGTAGAATCTCGCGTGCGTGACACCCAGGAATCCTTCAGCTTTTGGCAACTTATCAAAAACTTTTTTATAACTTGGCAACAAACTGAAAAAGAAGATACAAAGAAGTTGGAGTTACTTTAAAAACCTTGGATCTTTTACGAAGGCTTATTTATTTGAGTAAAACGAAGACGTATGTAAAAATGCTGACTATTTGTAGAAAATTTTGCTCGTTTTTAAATTGGCTTCAGTGGTGTAAATTCTCTCTCGGTCGGTTTTTTTTTCCTGATTTCTTTTCCCCCTTAAATCGAAGTTAGAGCTCGGTGGACAAAATATTTTGTTTACGTAAGATGCCAAAGTTTTACGTTGGGGTCAGTGATATCCGACTTTCGTTTTTACTCGTTTTTTTTTTGTTTTTTTTTTTTTTTTTTTTTTTTTTTCGAAGGGAATTTTTTTTTTTTTTTTTTTTTTTTTTTTTTTTTTTTTTTTTTTTTGTCTACGAAGCGAATGTTTTATTTTTTTCTGCTGACTTATGAGATGTACTTGGTGCGTAAATTGAGTCGATGATAGAACGATAATTTGGCTTATTTTTAAAAGGTGTTTCTTTCGGATGAATAATCCCCATAAAGTTTATGTATGGCTGGTTGATAATTTAAAAAAAAATTATATATTTGGTAAAAAAAACTAATTTCAAGCTTTCAAATTTGAAATTTATCATGAATTGGATTCCAAGTAAAGTGTAATTTGGTATATTGAAATGATGAAAATTAAAAAAAAAAATGTTGGTAGCTATGTTTTTTTAGGCTTATGAATCTGTATAAAAATTCAACTTCTTTTTTTCATATCTCATGGGGACTGTTTTTATTATGGAAGTATTTTTCATCTTAAAAAGTAGTAAATTTAAAAAAAATTCTGTCCTGTAAAATTTTTCGTTTTCGGAAATTTTCTCTGTTTGTTTTTTTACGCTGTTGGATCTCATCAAGATTCTATTATTTTCCTTTTACCTTTTACCCTTTAATTTCTTTTTATTCGAAATGAATGAAATTGAAAATAGTATCGAATGATGACTTTTTCCATTTTAATTAGGTCATCTTTTGATTTCAGAACTGTCGTGTTTTTTCGCAGCGTGTCTCTTCAGTGTCTTTATTTTTAAATTCAGGGTTTGCCTACAGGTTATAAAATTTATCACAAAGATATAGGTGATTATTTTTTAGGGACAAATTATTGAAAATGCTTTCTTTATATTGCGAATGGATTTTATTTTGATAACAACACTCTACAATTTTTCTTGTTATTTGATCAAGTGTAAAATTTGTTCCCGAATGGTTAATTTATTCGAATACGTGTGTAAAAAAAAGGGAAAAAAAGGTAAAGGAAGAAAGAGATGGTGAAAATAAAAGAGCAATTAAAGGACGGTTAAACTGGCAATAAGAAAAAATATCCCGAGTATAATAACGTTATTGCGAATATTATACCTAGCAATTTAAAAACACTCCTTTCTCTAGAATTTATCAACTTCTTTTTAAATGCAATTTTATCGCAAACTGTGTTGAAAAACACTAAACATAATAACAGTAGGTAGTTACGTATCTACCTACATTAGATAGAATTACATTTTTATGATGAAGTTTAAGTAAGTTAAATTTCGTTTGTTTATCCGGATAGGTATTTTCTCGAATGACCAAAGAGTTTATTTATTTTTTTTTTTTTTAATGGCCCAATGTTATAATATTTTAATTATGTTCGCTAATGAGTATGGAAGATATTGTTTGGGTGATGTAATCTATAGGTCTAGGTATATGACTTTATATCCCATTATTATTATCGAGACTAAAATTTACAACAAAGCTTTATGGCACTTTCTTATTGGTTCTGTTATCGGACGATGGTTATCAGCTTTTCGGTCATCTCAAAAACAAAATGTTCTATAACGAAACGAATGTAAACAAGAATTCGTTACGTTAAAATCAGCTATTGCTCATTATTTCGGAAAATCCTAATGGGGCGAAATTATACAATATCCAAATATGGAAATACTCGTTATTCTCTGATTAATTAAAATATTTATACCTTTATCTTTAACCTGTACACAGAGTTGTATTTCTAATCTGTCTAAATTTAATTTGAAATCAAATACTTCGCCGACTGATTTATGCAGCGAATTTGAATTTTGCAAGAAGATAAAAAAGATGCAAGGAAATAGGTGGGTGGCTGATGAAAAAATTGTTTCAAGCGCAATACATTGAGGAAGAAGTTACGAGAGGAAAATTTGTCAAGCTTGCTTTTTGGTTGTAATTTAACTATAACTGTTGGTTTAATACGACAAAATCATGTTGGCGCTAGAATATTAACTAGTTGGTTGAAATATAATCGGTACTACAGTCTAAAGTTGTTAGATTTTGGTTGACAAAAGTGTCATAAATAAAATTTACATATATTTGCATGGTTAAAAGTTGAATAAAGTAACGAACAAATTGTTGTGGGAATAAAAGTCGTAAACGAGTGATGGTAATTTCATAAATATGTATATTACACTTTAATTTCTTAATTGTCGAGTTAAAAGGTTATAATTGGAGGTTTTTTTAGGGAAATGGGAATTCATAGGTAGTTAGATAAGTAGGTCGGTACTTGACTTGAATATTTTTCAATTTGTTAATATTTTTTTTTTTTTCTTTCTTCTTTATATTTTTTTTTCTTTTTTGCTGAGTTGTAGATATAAACTTATTTCATAAGATCAGCAAATAAGTCAAATAGTAATTTACTCTCGTTTCTATCAACTTTTGCAAAGGTATTCGTGTTTAATGAGCTGTGATACGTTCAAGTAGATCTTTTTATTCTCGTCTTATAGGCGTTTCAATGATATCTATAGAAAGTGAAAAAAAAAAAAAGGTAACCTTGTAAGAAAACGATTTCGCTATAAGGTAGAGCTTAGAAAGTTTAGCTTTTATCTCGACATTTAAAGTATATAAAATGGAAAGCATTTGAGGTCAGTTAATTCATGAATTTATCGATTGATGAAATTAGGAATGAGTAAAGAGATTCTTCTTCTTTTTTTTTTTTGTATTGTTAATGGATTTTCGTTTGATGTAAGAAGAATATCGCAGCGATGTAAGCCTGTAATTTTTCGTACGATTATCATTTTTACGAGCAAGCTTTTATTTTTCACATGGAATTTTGGTCGTAGAAATTCTTTATCGTGTGCTATTTGAAACATAATAGTCGAACGTTGTTGCGTTGGGTAAAATCAGAGCGATTTTTTTTCCTCCAGTGTTATTATGAAAAAAGATTCATTCGCATGCAGATGTGTTCGATAATTTTTTCCGCCCTCGTGTGCATGCTCACAAATTGAACATTAAACCGAACATTTGGTCTTATTTGTATCGACGTTTTGAATCATGTAATATGTACTCGGTTATGTGTATTTTTTCAAATAAAATTTCTGTTTGTCGATTATTATAACGACTCTCGTTTTACAACCTTGACATACGTTGCAACTAGTACGAAAATGAAACTGATATTTTAGTCAAATCTTTAGTCTGAGTACATTGTAACAAACTCGTCTAAACTTTAGTTTACCTACTTATTGTACATAAGCGTAATTCATTTAATTTACCCAGCACCAGCTTTATCGAACTGAGTGAAATATTCGTAGTAATTAATTAAGAAAAAAAAATGTCAGGCATACATAACACATCCTAAAAATCTGATCCAACAGCGTTACATTATCTTTCTCGACAGGTGGAAAGAGGCAAAGGAATTTGAATTTTTTCTATTTGATAAAAGAAATATACCGTCGTTTCGTGAGGGCCAAATTTAAAGTTTAAATTTTGAATTTTCCTTTTTTTCTTTTCATGATCAAACATGAATTTTCAAGTTGAAAGAACCGGCTGGGGTGGCTGCGTTTATATACCCTCCCCTCTTTCCAGACTGGAATCAATTATGGTATCCGGGTGAGTTGAAAGCAAAAAACAGTTGAGCTTTGAAGTTTTTAATAGTTGAAAAACATGTATTTTTCCAGCTTCTTCATCATTTTTATAAGTCTTTGATGCTCTAGAACTTTGATTCAAGATAGTTGCTATTTTTATCCGTCGAAAGAATAATTCGTAAAATTTTTTTCAAACTTTAAGCCGATGAGATGTCAGATGGAAAGTTGTCACAACATAAAACCATCAACAAAATACGAGGACGATACATGAATAAGCTATCAATCAAAAATTAAAGAGGCGAACGCTGTTTTTTAAAATTAAAGTCGAAAGAATTTTTCAACTAAATAAGTGAATAGTGAAAGGATGTAAAACTGAGAAAATTTTGTTACTGTCTATTTTTTGACCAACTTCTAAATTGAAGGCGAGGATGATGTAAATGAAAAGTACATTGAAAATTGAATTTTCTTTTACTTGTGGTACGATATAGTGAATGGAATAAAAACTTTTCCATTTTTAATGTATTATTAATTTCCATCAAGACTTTTACAGTAAAATTTCTTCAATTCAATAATCAGCAGAAGCCTGTTCAATTTTCAAGTTCGGCAACTTACTCATGTAATTTTTTTTTTTGGTGTTATTCGCTTATATGCATACGAGGTGTTTCGTCTCGATATTACTGTTATCATCCTGCAAGTAGTGCAACTGCAGTTACATTTATGTAGAATGACGTGCCTGTCATGAATGCTGCAGGAGCTGAGTTATACTGATTTGAATTTTTGTTTTTTGAAAAATTTGTAGTGATTTTTAAAAAGTTACAGATTTGGTTTCGGCCAAAACGTTATGTATTTCATGTAGCATTGTTGATGAATAAAAAATAGAAGCGTAGATGAACTGTTTTGTAAAATGTGACAATTTGAATACAAAAAATACATTAGCTCCTGACAAGCAGACGTGACAACAATGATGACAAATCAGTTTATCTTAACAAAATTAGTCCTAACCAGTTTGGTTAGAAAAAACTGGTACATCAAATGGGGAATGGGACTGACTGGATTTATCTATTAAAGAAGGTATTGTAGGGAAAACCAGTTTTTCCTGCCATATTCTCACTAGGTATAACCAGTTTAACCTTCAGGATGTTCTAGTTTGGTTCAGGTGAAATTGGTTTGTCCTAGGACAAACTAGAAATCCTATGGCTGTTTGGGCATTCTAGTTTGGTCTAGGTGTAACTAGTTTGTCCTGAACATCTGACCTAGGCAAAACTAAATCACTTTTTCTTGCCCTATCCCATATAACCAGTTTGTCCTATTTCCCATCGGGCCGAACCAGTTTAGACTAATTCTTTCAGGATAAACTAGTTATTACTAAAATAGTTGTATTCTCCAACAAAACCAGAATATCCTATGGCTGTTAGGGTATTCTAGTTTGGCTTAGACAAAACTAGTTTGTTTTAGAATGAACTAAAATATCCTAAAGCCCTTAGGATGTTTTTGTTTAATCTAGAAAATTGCGTTAATCCGGAGTTCAGGTTTGAGTGGTAACATATCTATTTAAAAAAATTTTCTTGAAACAATAGGGTACCAACCTTATTTTTAAATTATTTAAAAATTTTGTAAAAGAAATGTCACTTTGAAATTTTGTTCTCCTTTTTTTTAAAAAAAAAAAAGTAATCTTTATTAAAAACAGTTTTGCATTTTCATTGTATTTTCTCTCAGCAAAAATAGATTTTTGATAAAATTTATACATTTATAGAATTTGTTTTAATGAAAAAATTGCATCATGATATATTTTTATTCCAAAATTTTTAAACAACTTGAAGAAAATATGCTGGTATCGAGTGGTGGTAAGGGTGGAAGGTACTGTAATACTTGGTGAAATTTTTAAAAATATTTACGCTTTGCATTTATAGGCGGTTTTTTGAAATTTATAAGCGAAAATTTGAAATTTGTTTGTGAAATTGTAGTGCTTTTTCTTACATTATTAAACATATTTCACGAACCACTTTATCCTTAATTCCAATTTTTTTTTACTGGAAATTCAACATTATATGCGTTACAATAAAAAGTTGGAAATTTTTGAAAATGACCACAGTTTTTTAGGAATAAAAAAAATTAAATCGGTCTAGATATCTTTACCCCTGCAGTGATTAGGATAGACGAAATAATATACATGCGTCTAACTCAAGTTGCTCTATTTGTACTATGCAGGAAGTAGGTAATATCGAAGCTAAACACCCAGTATAAATTTTAAGTCATTTTAACTTCTTATCAAACGCAGCGTTTTGCTTTTTCCTGTAGTCAGAAGAAAGCAATTTTTTTTGGATGAGGAAGAAGAGAACTGATTCCTTATTCATACGGAAGGACAAATTTTTGTGAAAATAGAAACCCCGTTGGAATAGAACGGTATTCTTTATTTTTCTGATGAGATCGAGTAAAGCAGTTATCTGTTGACCAATCAAAGAAAACGATTATTGAATGTCGGCGGAGTGACGGGAAAGCTGAAAAGCAGGTTTTCAATTTAAAATATATATTTATATCCTGAGACATTCCAGATAATATAAAATCATTTTAGACATTAAACGACGCGACGTTGTCTGAACCTTGAGAAAGTGAAACGGACAAACATTTTCCTAATTGTCCTTGCATCGAAAAATCAGGTCTTGGATGTAATGTAAGTTTGAAATTGTAACGAAATCTCTTCTTGTCGAGATGATAATAAAAGGTAGAGATTTATGTTTTTTCAAAATTGCTTTTCAACGGTCCACTTTTAAATTATTTTTCTTTGTAAATTTCAGTTCTTGCGAGATAGGCAAAATAAATTCTTCATTTAGTCGTATAGGCTGGAAAAACTATAGAAAGATTAGGCAGGTAAATAAAATCTGCCTTCGCGCGAATATTACAATTTTCGTACTCATTTTGTAAGTAGACCCATGGAAGTAAATAGCTTATGAATTCATATTACGAAGTAATTTTTAAAAATAATATCTGAATAAAATTGTGGATTGTTGGCGATGTTTCCGATACCGTGGAATGTAGCCAATTGTATCGATATACTTTATGTACATAGTACATTACACACATGCATTGTACCTAGATTGGAAACCAAAATCTATTCGCAGTGTATTTCTGCTACAGTTTGGTCTGAAATAAGAAATACCATCTGCGTAACGAGTATAGGTAGGTAAGTAGGTAGATAGTTAGTAGGTAGGTAGCTAGGTACGTCTACGTACATACATACTCGAACACGTTTTACTCGTTGCGAATATATTACACGCCGTTGCGAACCGCTATTTCGCCAAGATTTTCTTGACAATAACGAATATCCCAACATCGGCAGATTTTGTTGGGTTTTACCACGCGTCGTGTTTCGCCCGGCTAAATTCTATCAACAGCTTACACAATCTTCTCACGCACAATTTTTATTGCTTTGACGGCTCAATCAGCCGAGTTCGCCAAGAAAATCATTGTGCTACGTTGTAGTAAGTTGCCGAAAACGTTATTCTAACACGAAAATCCTCGGCAAATAAAAATGGTAATTGACGAAATAAAGCCATGCTCTTCATTATAAGTTAACAAACGTATTGTTTGATCGGGGGAAACAGGAGGGTGGGGGCATTTGTGTGACGGGTGTTAGGGGTCATACGCCGATGATATGCTGGTTATGAAATTTTTAGTCCAGTTGTGTATGTTCATAGGAAAGTGGTAGCATCTGATAATGTTTTTTCTTGTTTCATAGTATAGCTTTAAGTGTTTATATGTAGTTGGATTATGCAGGAAAAAAAAAACGACTAGAAGAGGGTACAGTATTGTATTTTAGCGAAAAAAAGAGAATTGTTTATCTTTAAATTTAATTTTCATCGGTTAATGGAAAATTAATGTAACTGAAATATTTCGCTGAAAAAAAAAATGAAGATGAATATTTTTAATTTGGCTGTGAGCTTCCGGCTTTTTTAAAAAAAGAAAATTTTCAATGAGGTGTTAATTTTTATTTTTACCTTCTGTCAGACGCGATGAAAGATTTACATTTTTTTGTCCTTTTTTTTTTTTTATCAACGTTCGGGTTTTGGAAGATTTTTAATCTTTGTTGAAAGCGTTTTACTTTTTAGTTGAGCGTTCTTTTTTTTTTCTTTTTTTTTTTTTTGAAATAAACAAAAAGCGTAGCGTATGCGTTGTTTTTTTCTTGACGAGATGGCATTATGAAGCTTTGTTTTGGTGCTTTCTATGTACAAATACACACGTAACACTTACGCGAAGGCGATATAGTACTTTGTTTAGATGCTCGATGTGTTCGATTTCTTTTACAGCGAATAAAAGTTTCAACCTAAAGTAGAGTTGCCGAGTTACAATTACAGAAAAAGAAAAATCTACCTTAGAAAATGAGACGAGACGCGAGGCTAAAAGTAGTAACGAAGACAAACACCAGTCCACCTTAATGAAGATGGATAAAATTCTTAACCTCGAAAGTTTAGACGAATAGAAAATTTTCTTTTGACAAGACGTATTTATTTTTATTATTTTTAAGCAACGTACTATGGTTAAAGATTTGTAAACCGTAAGTAAAATCGTAAATTAACGTGTTCACAACATGTGCGCATATACGTTTACGTATGTAGCATGTTTTCGCTGAGTACCCACCTACCTACCTATCTACCTATCTACCTACCTACCTACCTACCTTATGTCCTTACCTATGTAGTATGTGTACAACACTTACGGTACCTTCAACAATACTATGCGATAATTTAACTAAAAACGTTCTCTTTGGACACAAATCATGTTCTGGCTTCCATATTTCTTTACCAGGTGCTTTCTCAATTTCTCTTGTGAAAACAACCAAGAATTACTTTGCTTTTGATATTCGTTAGGCGGTACGTTTTTACACTGTCTTACTACTGTTTTTGAAATTAAACTTAATCAGAATATATGGACGGGATGAAACGACGAGAGAAGTGAAAGGAAAAAACTCGATTCTGGATGTGAAATTAAATTGAAAAGTTTTGTTCTCTCTTGAACTCCTATGGCTTATTTGTTGTTTGGATTTATTATGGCGAACGTGTTCGAAAAAAAATCATTCCGCATTTTAAAGAAGCGTCGATTTGTTTTCTGTTTATTTTTCGTTTTTTTTTTTTTCTTTTTTTTGGCTTTGGTTTTTGCTGAACGAAACCGTTCATTTGGCCGGCTTGTATGTACCTACGTAGCGTGTGCGTTGTGTTGGGGTGTCTTTTTGAACGTGAGAAACGTAATTCAAAAATGATATCTTAAGAAATTATATGATCTGTCGTATTGAATGTGGGCAATATCGACTCTAAAACTGATGGAATTTTGAATAAAATTTACCTGAAATTTGTACGTGAATAGTTTTTAGCAGTGTAATTTTACTCCTTAGGACCTGCGGTGCTGTGGATGGTCTTTTAGGAGTACATTTTCAAAATAATATCGAAAACTCTTCCCCCGCCCTCCCCCTCCCTCTCCCATTATGTGTTAGTTCAATTTGAAAGAAAAGTAGCTCGTTACATGAATTAGTTACTATTCATTTTTTGCTTCAAGGTTCATTACAATTCTTATGTAATGGTTTGATTTTGGTTGCGAGGGGGAGGGAGGGAGGAGAAGCTAAGCACCCGGTACGATATTAAAAAAAAAATTGAGATTAATATTTATGTTTGAGCTAGTTAAAATTGTTTTTGTTGCGAAGGGAGGGGCGGTGTTCAAAAACTTACTTTCGTGAAGCGAGGTCGAAAATTTTGGAAAAAAAAGAGATTTTTAATGAAATAAATGTGCATTTTTCAACGTTATAGTTTCTAATTTCAATTTTGTAGATTTTACGAGGGAAAAAAGGTTTTTAAAGAATCGTCTCAAAATGTTATTAAAATTTTAATGTTTTCATCAATTTCTGTAATGTTCTGAACATTTTGTCAAGATTCAAAATGATTTCAAAAAATTTCCAATCCATTACTCAGCATACATTAAAAAACTTTCGAGGGAAGGAGAGGTTAATTCAACATATGTGCATCTTGCTCCGTGAAATAATTAATTTTTATTCCAATTATCTGAAGTTTGATCGTTTAGATTTTAAAGTATGAATCTTTTGGCACTATTGTTTAGTTCCAATTAATTTTGAATCTTGAAAATCATTTGCAGCTTTTGAGAAATTTCTTCAGAGATGAGGGTTTTGCCTGTACCTATTAAGGTGAGGAGTAGGGTGCGCCAAATTTTGCCTTTTTTAGAAACCTGCAAACGTCAAGGTTACAATAGTTGCGAAATGACCCCAATTATAATATGGTCAAAATTTTAGCTTTCTGCTTAGTTTTCAATTAAATTTGTAAAACTCGCTAATTTTCTATAAAAATTTTCAAAAAACCGAAAAATACCCAAAAAATAGAATTATTTTGCATATTTATACCTAGAACTATTATTGTTTGCAAATTTTCATCATTTCATTTCTTTAAGGAGTTTTAAAAAATGTTACTTTTACGTTTTTTCACGATTTTTTGTAAAGTTATAAAGGAATTTTTTTTTAAAGAAACGTCCTCCTAAAACTAATGTAGTAAAATAATTTTGAATGATTACGCGTGTTTCAATTTTTCTATCATAAATGATGGGCGGGGGGGGGGGGTGTTTAGAGAATGAATTTTTCATGTTTTTTAAAGAATTTTCTTTGCATTATTAAAATTTTCTCAGTAAACTCAAATTGAAATTAGTCAAGTACACATACTTACCTTTGTTTATTCAAGGTCGGATGGGTTTCAATAGGCATCCCAATTCACAAAAAATTGAGTATAAATGGTTCAAAAAAAAGATAAAAAATGAAAATTTGCTTTTGAAAGTCCAAAATAGATAAAAAATGTGTTCGCCTGAACAAAATTTTTTTTATAAATGCGTTTTTTCAGTTTTTAGTTGACTTATTTTAAAAGATGTCAAAATAATGACTATGTTTGAATGCCCTTGAAAAATCGAATTTGGGAGATAAAATTGGAATATTGCGCTCAATCGAGTGAAATTGATGACCTGCATCCATTTCAGAAGGGTGTTTCTCGAAAAAAAATTTCTTTACATTTTTTCCAAAAAATCCTGAAAAGACGCAAAAGTGAAATTTTTTAAAAACCGGTCCGAAAAAAGGAAATGGTAAAAATCTACCAAAAATTATGATTTTAGATATAAATTTTTGGAAAAAAGTTTCGAATTTTTGATTTTTTGAAAATTAGCGAATTTTGAGTCAGTTTTGCAAGTTTAAAAAATTAAGTCGGAAAGTCAAAATTTTTACTAGCTCATGTTGACGTTATTTCATAACTAATACGACCACTAAAATATCAACATTGTGTGTTATATTCTTAACTCTCTAAATAGTTTGCAAATTCCTATTTTTTTTTTTTATATCTTTTAACGTGCCATGTACAGGAGCTTAGCCTAGAGGCA
>FIZR01005796.1:0-12177 GCA_900060175.1 Ferrisia virgata
TAACAGAGACAGAGTGACAGCCTGGCAGGGCCCATAATGCCATGATCCATGAAAATTGAAACAGGCTTGAATGGAAATAAGATGCTCAGATAAAGTTAAAAAGTGAATGGTCCTCAGCTCAACTTCAAGAATTGAAAATTCAAATAGATCGATGGATTAATGCCAATGAAATGATTGGAATTTCGGAAATAGAAAAGGGGAAAAAATCAAATTCAATATTCTAAATTTTTAATTCCAAATCATGAGCTGCGATTAGTTCATTGAAGATAAAGAATGTCAAAATGACGAACAAACTAAATTATTAATAAAAAAATTTTAATTTTAAATCCCTAAAAATTATTAAAATCGCAATCTGAACTCATTTACGACAAGTTGCCAATTTTTGCGAAAATTTCCCATGTGAAAACTCTTTTTTGTATTTACTGAACAGTGGTGAGGAGATTACCGTAAATCCTAGCACTAAGTTGTTTCCAACAATAGCCGGTAGGAGCACTGTTCACTGAATCCCACAGAGACGCACTCTGAAATTTCTGCATTTTGATTGGTTGACCCTAGTGTTTGAACGCGCTGCCGCATAATTATGTAGCGCTGACAGTTTTGTTCTGGAGAAAGAGCTACTCCAAACGAGGGCTTGTCTTCTAAATAATAGTCGAAAAGCAGTGATCAGCGCCTCTAGAGAGTAAACTGTGAGTAACTATTTACCATTCAGAAGATGATAGTGAAGAGATGAATAATAATGATGATGGTGGAGCTGTGTGCGATGATGATTATGAATGGTGAAACTGATGGGCTGAGTAGTGATATTTGTGTTGATAAAAAAAATTCATCGTGTTTTCTAAATTTCAAACCTGTCTGCCGGAGCTTGTAATCATTAGAATGGTCTGTCATGGTAAAAATGTACTAGTGTGGTATGAATGAACTCGTGTCCCAATTTTTACCAACTTTGACTGGTATTTTGTGTCGATATAAAAATAATTTTTGAGAAATAGTAGAACTATGAGTATTTTAGAAATTCTAAACCAGTTTGCTTATACTAGTAACCATCAGAAATGACCTGCCATGGTGTGTACGTACTAGCATGATGTAAATGAATCCTTACTTCTGCGTTCATCCGTTTTGGCTGGTATTCAGTGGCAATATGAAAATAATTTTCGACAAATATTCGAATTTGGGTTATTTCGAAAATTTAAAACCAGTCTGCCTGTGCTTGTAACTGACAAAAATGTTCTGTCATGGTAAGGATGTACTAGTGTAGTGTGAATGTACTCATACCTTGATTATTGCCTATTTTAACTCGTATTAAGTCTCAATGTTAAAATTGGTGGCGGGAGGGCTGCAGTTAGGACCCTAAATCAGGCTCCAGAGGACAGGGTTCCTTGTCTACTATTTTTTCAATAAACCGTTACTTGTAGTTATATTTTTGAAGAAATTTCGATTTTTAGCCGTATTTAGAGTATTTTGATGGTTTCAAACTGGTCTGCAGGTCTCTTACAACTGCCCAAACTGGTCTGTCATCATGAATATGTAATAGTGAGATATAAAAGAACCTACGGATGAAATTTTGTTCATTTTGGAATCCGGTATGTTTATAGTATTCGGCGACACTAACCCTGTCTGCTAACCCTTAATAACTGCTTGATGTCGTCTGCCTTTTAGCTATATCAAAAAGTGATTTCACGGAGTACCACTTGTAAAAAATTTGGTCCATTTTGGAATCGATTAATTTTTCAGATTTTTGCGACACTTTAACCCCGTCTGCCGACCCTTAGCAACCACTCGACGAGTTTGCCCATTAACCGTCAACAGTTGACCATCATCATTAGATGACATTGGTGGACTATCAGCAGTGTGGGCGTCATCGTTGGACTGATATTAGTGGACAGATTTTCATGACCTATAATAACATCAGCGGACTTATTCAACGAAGGATTGATTTTATGATTTTAAGTTGAAATGTTGAGAAAAATTAGAGATTAACAGGATAGTCACATGAACATATAAAGTTGCACTACAGCTACTGCAACAATAATGGTAATTACGCTATTACGCTAGAGTTAAGCTATATCAAAAATATGACTTCGTTTAAGCCGTTTGGATTGTGGAACATTAAGCAGTTGTATGGCTTCGATGTTTGGGTGGTGGTGAGGGCATTTTTCATATGCCATTGGGAGGCACAAATCGCTGTGTAGTTGGTTGTAGCTAATGTACCACGGAGCGCCAACCATTTTTCTAATTATTTTGTTTTGGAGGCGTTGTATGATGTTGAGGTTTGATCGGGCCGTGCTGCCCCAGATTTGAATACCGTACGTCCAGATTGGTTTGATTAGTGCCTGGTACAGTAGTGTAATGATAGCTTGTTAGTGGCACGAAGCAGCCAAAAAATTGATCTAAAACGCAGATTAATTGTTTCTCTCTTCATGTGTTGGTGATATTTCCATGTTGAACGCTTATCGAGGTGGAGGCCACGATATCTGGCGTTGTTGGTATAGGTCACTGGTTTGCCGTTGATTAGTGTGGGGGTGTAGTTGTGCTTTCGCAGTGCGAAGTCCACTCGTACAGACTTTTGACTGTTTAGTCAAATTTTCCAGGTTGACGACCATTTTGTAATTCTGCTAACAGCCTTTTGTAGGCTGTCTACAGCAACGTTATAGTCGTGATCCGCAAATGTGGCAGTAATGACATTTTCTTGCATTGGCATATCAGCTGTGTATAGAAGATAAAGGATAGGACCTAGCACACAGCCTTGTGGTACACCGGCTGCTGTTTTATATTCTGGCGATATGGCTTCGTTGTGACATACCCTAAACGTTCTATCTGTGAAGTATGATAGTAGTGTTCTGGTTGGTACTGGCTGATTTTATATATCAGACCTTCTATCCATACCTTGTCAAATGCTTGACTTATGTCCAGGAAGACAGTTGGGTAGAACTTTTTGTTTTCAAGAGAGTCCCGAATGCCTTGAACCACTCGATGTATTTGCTCTATTGTTGCATGTTTAGCTCTAAATCCGAATTGATGGTCCGGTATTATACCGAGATTGTCGATGATTGGGCAGAGGCGTTTGAGTAGGAGCTTTTCATAGAGCTTTGATATAGTAGGTAGCAATGATATGGGATGATATGATTTTGTGTTGTCGAGAGGTTTGCCAGGCTTCAGTAACATTATCACTTTGGCGGATTTCCATTGGGTAGGTATGTATTTTAACCTTGACGTTGCATTGAATAAATATGTAAGTAAGCATTACGATGCCTTTTCTTGAAAACTCTTTTAGGATGCGTGCGGTGATTAGGTCGAAACCTGGAGCCTTACACGGATTTAATTTTTTAATGGCTGCACTTATCTCCCTTGGGCTGAAGTACTTGATGGCAATATCGTTGTGCTCGTAGTTAATTGTAGGTGTAATGTTGTTGGGTTGGAATGTATCTGCTGGATGTAGCGCAAATGTGTCTGCCTTCGCTTGGTTGTCCCGTGCCCAGCCGCCATTTATCATCCTAGAGATGTAACATCAGTGGACTTATTTTATGAAGGATTGGCCCAGTCTATTATATCAACATTCCAATTCACACATCATCTATACTGATTTGGCACTTACGTATTACACTTCTCGTAATTTTCCATATTGTAGACTACTGCTCTACGTCAGATAGAGATCACCTTTCTTTTATTATACGCGTTTGCGTATGCATATTCAAACAACTAATTTTCCTACCTATGGTTAAAAGTATGTATAATAAGTATTAAGAGTACGTTATGTAATCGAAACGATTAATCGACTTTTACGACAGCTACGACTTTTTATCTAGTTTGGCTCATCGTAGTAAAACTTCAAAGTTGAATTGGTGGTTGGTACAAGCTGTCAGTCTTTACTATCAGGATACAAAATCCATTTGGAAATATTGTTGACCAAGTGCGACGTTTCCTATATGAGTAGGATGCTCGAATGCGTCGCGTCGTGTAACGTTCGCGTGCATTTCCATAATATTATTATCTAATCCTAATCATATGTATATTCTTTCTCATAAGCGTCTGTCTACGTTTACGCTGCGAGTGTGGTCTTGATCAAATTATGCACGAGCAAGTTGCATACACGTGAGAGCGAAAAATCCACTTGAATGATTCTTTTCTACGTGTATCTGGGTACCTTCTTGTGTTTACCTATGTACTGACCAACGTTATCGATCAAGCTCATTGTGATCATTGTCGCGTTTAAATCATATGCCTAGGTATACTACGCGAACGCCTTGTTAAAAATTAGATCGTGAAAAGTATATTGTATTATTATCGAGAGTACATATACGCTGGTGTTTTACTGATGCAGCTACAGACATATACGTGTATTACTTAATAAGGGGATTACGCGGGATTTTTATTCCTATAATTAATTAGATTTCGCTATCTATATCGCGCGTAATTAATTTTTATGACATTTATATTAATACGAGAATACATTTTGAGAACCAATTATCTTATATATGTAACAGCCTTGTACTATAATAAATTATAGCCCATACTATGAGGTGCTGCTACTAAGGTAAGTATGTACCTTACCTATACATATATGATATACGTGCGTAGGTATGTGTTAGCTGTGGAGCTTTTTATATGCATATCAACGACCAAGCAAGAAATAACTGCACCGAGTTTGAGTATGTGCTCGGATTTAGATCACGATGCAAAATATCGGCTTAATTTGTTACGTATTTGGAGTTTCGTCACTACAGGAAATTTTTCATCACGTGCTTTTGAACAGGTGATTTATGGCCCCGTTGGCTAAACGTAGCGTGGACATTTTTTTTTCTTCTTTACAACACCTACGTCCTACGATCGAATGGCGAATATTTTAAAAACATATTAACCTAGTTGAAAGGTTGCTATATTTGCACAGGTACTCGTAGCACCTGTGGAATGTGTTATGGATATTTAAATACCTATCCTCGCGTATATTATGATTGAGAAAATCGCGCAGGTCGAAATTAATTAACGTATTTTACGGATTTTCAATAACTTGGTGTTTATTTATTTAATTTTTTTTTTTTTTTTTTCTTAAACTAATATTTGTTTTAAGGCGTACCACACACCTAACCTGCCATATGCAACCTATCGCGGGGAAGCAAAAAAAATTAACCATCGATGCATATCGAAATGAGACGTACGCTTCTGCGTTACCTGTGTGAAGTAATTTCATGCCATTCAACCATCCGTAACTTTTTTTTTTTTACTTACAAGTTTTTTAAGCGTATTTTGACACTTTTTTTTCCTCGTATACGTAGGTACGTAGGTACCTAGCTACCTATCTACCTACCTATCTGTACCTATACGAATACACGTGCGAGACGCGTTCAACTCTTGTAATGTTTTAATACGGCAGCGTGTTAATTTTCCGCGTACGTATATATTTTAATTAATTTCCATTATCGCGCTCTTGAATTTGCCCGGACGGTAGGAATTTCATTTGGTAAGCTAATGCGTTCTATGAACAGGTACGTACGTACGTACGTACGTACAAATACAGACGCGCGCGTTTAGATGGAAAGAAATGATGTCGTCGTCGTCGAGGTTAAATTACCTTGCGTCGATTTTTTTTTTTTCCAATAAGTTGTTCTTTTTTTTCACGCGCGTCAAACATTTGCCGCATTAATTGGTTCTGCAATTGTGAAGAATTTGATTTTGTCATGTAAAAGTACGTACACTGCATTCTAGCCTGGTATATACCTACGATCTAGTGTTCGATAAAGTTGTGTGCTATTTAGAGACCTTAATTAGTTTTTCTGTACGTATAACTTGTAATGAAATACAGAGAAAAACTAATTACAACTGGGTAGCTGAGGTTTTTTTTTTGCACGTTGAACTACGTACATGAATATCGACGGATATCGGTGATGAAATTATTGATTGGTTTAACTAGAAGGATACCGCGGTAGAAGGGAAAAGTAATGGAAGGCATTGTGTGTGTGTGTGTGTTTTCTAGCTGCATTGGTTTGATCACAGAATCCAAAAAATTTAAAGGCATTTTTTTTTTAAGATGAGGAATATGTCTCGGAACTGGCCATCTGTTAGTCAGTCGACAAAAAACGCAACGAGCGATTTTGGGTTAAATTTTCCGTTAAATTTCAAAATATAGAGTTTTGGATAAAACTGTTGTAATAAAAATTCAAATTATCGGTTTGGAAAAAAGGAAATTTAGCGTTAATACTGACTAAATGGTAACATTGTTTTTCAGACTTGATCATAAATTGACTAGTAAAAATGCAAAAAAAAAAAATCCTTTTTTGTGAAAATTATTCGATCATGCAGTGGCGAAGTCAGGAAAGACGCAGAGACGAAGGGATTTCCACTTCTTCTGTGTACTATTTTTTGGGTCTGATTTTATAAACATGAAAGAAATGGCACGACCGAGCAAAGCGAAAGAAAAATTTAGAAAGTGGGTCCTTTTTAAGGCTACCAAATGTATATACCTCATTTCTATTTCCTGGCTCAATTTGGAGGTGAGTTATGCGAGGAACAAACTCAAAAAATAAGAAAAAACGACCAAAAACTCACCTTTTTGAGGCTGGGAGAGGGTGAAGTGGACCCGACTAGTCAATACTTCCAAAAATAACATCTAGGGCCCCTACGAAATCTACATACCTCATTTAAACTTCCTAGCTCAATTTGGAGGGGAGTTATGCGAAGAGCAACTTAAAAAAACTCAAAAAATGAGAAAATCTCAAAAAACCACATATTAGGGGCTGTGTAAGGGTGTAATTGGGCTGAAAAGTTGAGACTCCCAAAAGGCACAGCTAGGACCCCCTACTAATTGTACATACCTAATTTCATGTTCCTAGTTTAATTTGGAAGGGAAGTATGTCAGCAACAAACTCAAAAAACTTAAATGAGAAAACCTATTGAAAAACCACTTTTTGGGATGCGTGAGGAGGTGTAATGGAGCTAAAAAGTCGGCACCCCCAAAAGGCACATTTAGCATACCAAATTTTAAGTTCCTAGCTCAATTTGGTGGGGAGATAGGGGTGGAAAAGACCTTTTTCAAGGTCAAAAAGGGGGTAAACCTCCATACCTTCCCTCTTGATTGACTTGGGAGGTTTATTTCTGTGTATGCTATACAACATTTGATTCTTAATCAATTAGCTTGAAAAGGGGCAGTTTTTGTGTTTTTGACCCCTCAGCACTCCCTCCCACAAAATGAGGCAGAACTGAATTTTGACCCAAATTTATCCTCACTCATACATATCTAATCCACCGCCAAACTGAGCGGATTGACCGAATTGGAGCGATTTGGGTTGGTATTGTGCGGAGTAAATGATTTTAAAGTTCGGGAAAAAAATTAATAAGTAAATAAAATTATAAAAATAAATGTTTGACATAGCTAAAAATCGTCTTAATGGTCTTCTAGGACTGCTGAACGGGCTCTGTTGATATTCCCTTCCTCATCCGCCATTGGTCGATAGACTTAAATAGCCAGGTTTTCATTGATAATATGACATAGAAAATCAGGCTCAAAATTCTCAAGTTTTTCGACCTCAAGGTATCTCCAACGCACCCTTAAAAACTTTTCGCGATTTGTTTTGCCATCCAAAATTCTATTTAAAAATGGAAAAAATCAATTATTTAAAAAAATTTTTCAAGATAATGAAGTAAAAATAAAAAATTTTATCATATTTCATACTGAAAAGCGAAGAAATCGCGTGAAGTTTTTTTTGGTCTCATGTAGTCTACTATGACACGTTGGCACCTATAAAATCGAAAAAACATGCTTCCTGTCCATTTTTCATGTAATTTTCTAAATTTCAAATCAAAAGTGGTAGGGTAAGGGTCAAGTAAAGACTCCAAATCTTTACCACGTGCATTTGACGTCATTGCGAAATTTTTTTTCATACCCCTTCAAACTTTCGAAAAAAACCTAAAATGGAAACCCCCTCACCCCTTTTCAACCCAGTTACGTCTATAGGATCATGGTGATGCACAATAAACATGTAGGACGTACTAGTTTTACACAGGGAAGGTGTCATCATGATGAGGTCTGGATCATGTACAACTGTATTGCTCCTACCAGTGTGCGCCAATTGTCACGATTCTGCAGTGTTGTAAGAATCTACAGAGCGCAAACGTTTTCAAAAAAAGACTGTAGAACGCAAAAAATTTGAGAATGGGAATGAGAACGGGAATGTGAACATTATGTTGTGATGAACGAGACGCGAACAAAAACAGGAACTTAATTTTGTGTTGAATGATGGGATAAACAAAACAATTTTTGCTCTTTTCTTCTTTTCAAAGTCAAATTTTGATATTTCAACTACTTTTTCAATACTTGAAGTTTTTATTAGGCAATACTATAACAGGCCCACAGGTGATTTGGTAAAGTCTAAAAGGTTTGTATTTGCATGGTAAGATGCTTAAAATGCTTGTCTCTGCTTTTAGAATAATTGCTGTTGGTACGAAACTTCAACATGCAAGTGACAAATAATGTGTAATTGTTGAGTATAAATGGGACAGGAATGTAATGAGAACACTCGCACTGGAACACAAGGAGAGCAAAAACTGGAACACTTGTATCAAGAATGGGAACCGGAACAAGAAAATAATGCTTTAGTTTGGAATGCAAACAAAAGCATAATGGGAACTGTTTCAGGGTATTCTTGCCACTCTGCAATATCTAATCGCTTCGACTATTCCCCTCATTTTTTAAAGATCCAATTGCCATTACTATCGCCACCATTGTTTCAAAATCTAGTTGCAGAAGCCATTGGAACAATTTTTCAAAGATCCAATTACCATAGCTATTGCCACTACTGTTTCAAGGTCCAATTGCTGCGACTACTGTCAACAGTTTTTCAAGATCCAATCTTCCCGACTATTTCCACCATTTTTTAAAGATCCAATTACCATGGCTATTGCCACCATTGTTTCAAAATCCAGTTGCAGACGCCATTAGTACATTTTTCAAAGATATGGTATCAATCCACCTGATTGAAGATCTTCCTCTTCTTCTTTCATCAGGGGCTGTGGTCTCAATAAATAGATCTTTAAAAAATGATTGTAATAGACATGGCAATTGGATCTTGAAAAACTGTTGACAATAGTCTGGGCATTTTGATCTTAAAAGAGTGGTGGCAACGGCCATGGCTATTAGATCTTGGAAAATTGTGCTGATCACACCTGCAACTAAATTTTGAAAAAATGGTGATGATAGTCATGCCAATCGGATATTTAAAGAATGATGATAATAGCCCTGGCAACGGGATTTTAAAAATCTGTTGACAGTAGTCACCACAGTTGAATCTTAGAACAGTGATGGTGATAGCCATGGTAATTGAATTTTAAAAAGATTGTGGCAATAATTGAGGCGATTGAGTCTTGTAAAATTGTTGAAAAATATCACGGTAATCTGATCTTGAAATACTTTGGTAATAGTCGCCGCGATTGGCTCTTGAAGAATTAGTGACAATAGCCTCAGGATTTAGATGTTTTGAGACAATGATGACAATAGCCATGGCAATCGAATTTTTAAGAAATAATCACGATTACTGTGGCTAATGACACTATTTTTAAAAATTCAAATTTATGAGGCTATTGCCAGCACTGTTCCAATGTACAATTCCGCATAGCTATTTCCACCTTTTTTAAAAATCCAACTGCCTCTGGTGTTATCATCATCATTTCAAGCTACAATTGTCTTGGCTATTGTCATAAATTATTTAAGAGCCGATTTCCGCTGCTATTTCTCAATCATTTAAAGTACAATTAAAGAAAGTACTGTCAATAGTTTCTTAATACCCAATTCCCATGGTTCCTATTGCCAAGGCCATTGCAAACAGGTTTTTAAGATGCAATTGCCTCAACTATTCCCACCATACTTCAAAGATCCAATTGCCGTAGTGACTGCCACCATTGTTCCAAGATTCAATTGCCCATTGCTATTGCCATCAATTCTTTGATAGTCAATCACTGCGGCCATTACCAATTATTTAATGTACAATTACGAAGGTTACTGTCATAGTTCTCCCAGTTCCAATTCCCATTACTCCTATTGCTAGGGTTATTGCCAACAAGTTTTCAAGATGCAATTGCTTCAGCTATTCCCACCATATTTTAAAGGTTCACTTGCCTTGTCAATTATCTACTTTTTTTTAAAGATTCATTTGTCCGACTAATTGCCATGTCTATTGTCAGCGTGGTTTTACAATTCAATTACACGGCTGTAGCTATCACTATTGTTTGAAGATCCAATTGTTGTAGCCATTAGCGTTTTTTGAAGATCCAATTGTCATGACTTTTACCAACATTTTTCTTAGAGCTCTTGTTGTCAAGGTAATTGAATGGGCTAATGACGTCACTTCTTAAAGATACAATTGCTACGGCTATTTCCACCATTGTTTTATGATTCAGTTGCCTCGGCTACTTCCATGATTTTTTCCAGACCTAATTACCAAAACTATCCCTGTTATTTGAAGATCCAATTGCCATGGCTATTGCCAGCCTTTTTTTTGATCTCCTGTCAAGGCAATTGTATTGGCTAATTGTCATCCATCATATTTTAAAGATCCAGTTGCTGCAGCTATTGTCATCATTGTTTTAAAAAAAGTTTAGAACTTATTCTGCTAGTTAAGATTCTAGAATTGCATGGAAAACTTGATAAAATATTGATATTGAATTATTAAAAGCGAAGCATATCTTCTAGCGTAAACTTGAACTAATTTTTCGTATAGATTTCCAATTACACTATAGGTACTTGTTAGTCTTATTACTTGTAATAAATATGAACTTTGTGGTCACATTTTTAATTATTATTTTAAATGACAGAGAAAATATAAAAGGTAAAAATAACACGTGATGATGCTCTTGTAATATGAAACTAATGATAACGTGAACGAAATGTAAAACAGTGTTACCACCATTACATTACTTATCCAAAAAAGTATGCGAATTAAGGATTTACTATTTTTTTCTGAAATATTCTGCATCCGAACCAGAACATTCTAAGGCTCGGCTCTTGGGATGTTACTGCGTGACCTAGATTAAATTATAGTTCATCCTAGTCTGCTCTAGGGCATCCTACACTACAAGCCTTGAGATGATCTAGTTGTCCGATAGGTCGTTTGAATGTAATGGTCGGATTTCCTTTTGGAAAAATCAGGCTAAAAAGAAAACCTATGCTGCTCGCAAATATGCTGGAATAAAACGTATGTACGTATCTATACAATCTACCTGGCGATATGAGTACGAACGGAGATACCTGCTTTACGAAACAGGTGGTCTCCAATGATTTATTACACGAGGAAGCTTTAAAACATTCGACTGCATTCTGTTTCGATCTTTACATCATACATTAGGCGATACGTGGATATGATTAAATTGGATAAGGGCAAAACGAAAATCGCAAACGCCAACTATCTACTCGTTTAATTGTATTTTATTAACTGCTAAACGAATAAAACGTGGTTATCAGTCGATGATGTGATTATCGTGTCGATGAATCGTCTTGTATTTTATACGATATCCGATTAGGTACATAGCTACCTACCTATTTATGTATGAAGTCTACGACACGACAACCTACAATTGACGGCGTAGCAAGATAAAAACCGAAGTCTTGTTGGACTTTTTCGTCGCACTCGCTACGAAAGTCCGACAATGGGTACACGATCTCATCCCTGTTATGGCATAAAATGCTCACCTTACACAATACCAAACAAGAGTTAGCAACTTTCTTGCGACGCGACGTTTGAAAACACAGTGAACGCGCGCCCGTCACAATACAATAATTGAAAAACAAGCCAGCGTCAGGAGGGCATGGGCATGCAAAAGAAGAAGAAAAAAAACACGCACGAACAAACTGACCCAATTCTTATTCGTTTTGTTATTTTTTTTCTTCTTTCTTTCTCTAATATGCTCATGATCTTTTATATTAGTATAAGTGTACTTATGTATAAGTCTTGTAGGTCTAAGGTAGTTTTCACTTTCGTTGAAACGCGTGCGCGCGCGTGCTTAACCCATGTACTTTACTTATTATTTAGCAGCATTCGATTCATGTATGTATGTATGTTTGTATGTATGTACGAGAGTAGTATCAGGGCAGGTCCGCGACACCAGGACAATTCATTGAAATATACTCTACATCATTGCACAAATTACAATTCTAAAATTTTCATAAATTTCTGAGCAGAAATATCCTTCATTTAC